>JAQFYE010002418.1:0-18089 GCA_034694305.1 Protaphorura glebata
ATTTGAGCATTCTGCCAATGATTGACTTTATAATGTTATAATCCTCAGGTAAATGCTTATCGGCAGTCAAACCCTTAGTCTAATCATGATCAAGATTCACATTGCGAGGGGTTACATATTTTTGATTTCGTATCACAAATCTAGGCCTGGGGCGTATGCTAGAATCACATAGAACTGACTAATCATACAACGGAAGTCGACACAAAAAAATTCAAAAGACTTTGAGTAAATGGTTAAATTTAGACAAATTATAAAAGGAATTCGGCTCTTCCAATCCAATAAGTACAATTCCACGTACAAATTGAATGCGTCCCAAAATTGCCCCTCTTGGATGTATCACTGTATTCGTGGCACCAGTATGTACGGGTGAAGGACAATCGGGTATCATGTGTTTTGTGAGTTTTCATGGTCCGACTTTACCTTCAAGAACAATCCATACTTCTCAAAATCGTCAACTCTAAAGTTTTTATCCGTTAATAGCTCCGAGACTTGGCAAATAAGTCATAGGTAAGTAGAACACATTAGTCTGCAATTAATTTTATTACTATATTGTTAGGAATTATAATTGTGGTGGTGTATTATTATGTCCTTTAGAAATTATATGTGACCCGTCATCGTCAATCGTCATTACGAAGTGGTATAAGGACGCCACGCTAAATCCGGTAATCATTAGCTATGGACATGGAAGATGGACGGTGTGTACGACGGAGATCGGCAAGATTATTGGCCAAAAATTCTCGGATCTTTGGAACTGGGACAACATCGGATTCGGAGATAGGCGATATTGATGAGGCATACGACAGCGATGGTCCACCAATGGAACCCATGCAAGGAGAACCAGAGTTACCAGATCGAGACTCATTTGAAGACAGGGATTCCGGGGAGGTAAATTGACAAAATCACAAAATTACAGTTAATGGAAACAAAAAGTGATCGTATTGTAGAGGTGATGATAGAAGAGTGATTTAGCCATGGCATGCCGTAGCTTAGGAATTAGTGACAAAAGATCTGGTCGTCTGAGGCAGGTGATCGCCTTGTAAAGGTGGTCAACCAGAAACTGGTTCGGATACGAACAGAGGACAATTGTATGCAGATGCGATAGTCATTTCTTCATTCAAATTCAATATAGGTAATGTTCAGGGTGTTTCTGAATCTAGTAAGAGTAAGTTTTTCATTCAAAATCAACTTAGAAAAGGTTCAGAGTGATTCAAAATCGAATACCGACCCCATGAAAGCCATTTTTCATTCAAAATCAATATAGGAAACGTACAGGGTGACTCATATAATCATATACCCCACGAGTGCCATTTCTCATTCAAGTTCAACATAACAAGCGCACTGGGTGTTTCAGAATCAGACATTGCCCCATCAGAGCTAGTTTATCATTCAAAATCGATAGACTAGACATACAGGGTGTTTCATAATCGAATCTTCAAGCCTAAAATCCATTCTTTCATTCAAAATCAGTATAAAAAGTTACAGGGTGTTTAAAATATTGCCCTTATTCAAATAGTGCCCCCTGAAACCTGTTTCTTCTTAAAATATTTAAGTGTTTCACCACCACGAATACTACATTAGTGTGGGAATCGTTGTAATATCTAAATTGTTATGAACTGCCCTGAATAGGCAGAACTAAACAAAATTCTTCACAATTTTTTTAAAGTAATTTTAAGGAAAATTTCTTTCAGGATTATGATTCGAAAAGAACTGGATTTGATCGTGGATTTGAGCCGAAGAAAATCCACAATGTCCTTGAGTTAGACACCCCAGAAGGACCCGCAAGATTTTTCGTAATGGAGTGGTACGAGACTTCTGTCCACGAAGTCATTCCAGTTGATTTGGCCAATTCAAAATGTCCAGACCTTGTGATCGAATATTATGAAACCAAAATCGTTTTTGGTCCACCACTACCAAATACTAAGCAGAACTCGGATGATGATGTGCAATGTCTTGATTAATCATCGGAAAATATCAATCAGAGATAAATTGTGAATAACTTTATCTTGGTAGAAATCAAAAATATCAAAAAATTCTAAATTAATTTAACATTTTAGCAGGCTAGCTCAAAATATGTTACGTATTTTTGTATCAATCTTTTGTAATGTTTAATGTTAAGTATTGTGAGCATTGAGCATGGTGTGCTCTTGGCCAACGCTTTTGTCAGGCAATATGTCTCTACTATTAAATATGTACAACCGTAATTCTAATCAAATTAGTATGAATGGAATTTACTCGGTGATTTTGAACATGTTAAAGAGTGATTAAATCGTATTAACCCCGTTTAAATTAATTAGAAGCATTATTGTATCAGAAATAATCAAAAATAGTGGTAGACAAAATGTAGTAGAGCAACAGTTATATGTACCATACGTACCTATGTAAAAAATATACTAAATAAATGTCCTAAGTTCATTCTAATTAAATTAATCTGATTAGTGGAATTTGTTGACTGTGTACGGAGACTCTAATTTATTGACAATCTTCGTAAAGGACTCGCGTTCAACTTCAAACTCCACTTGGATTTTTTTCTTAGAGAACAGAAACTATCACTTTGCCCCAAGACGGAAGATCATCATACTTCTTTTTGATAAAACTGCAGTGTAAAAAAGAGACTTCAAAATTTGTTTCCAATCCATGGCTGTCGTAGAGATCACACCCCTAACTTAACTATAAGCAATGCATATCAATATGCTACAGAGGCCAGAATGTTTTCTTAGCAAATGCCAAAATTGTGTTTTATGTTAAACATTATGCTATGCCACAAACTTGCCTTTGGTATTTGGCTATGTTGAGAATTTGATCTGACATTGGTAAAGACGAATTTCTCCGCTATAGTTTATTCCTACTAACTAGAGGTACATTTTTTAGGCTAAATGAAAAGCCATCTCACTATAACTTGAGACGTATTGACCTCAGGGTTCAAATGACACCTCACTAGACCTAGGTTATCCGGTGACCATATACTGACATATGTGCTGACCCCGTGAGGTCACAAGCATCTTCATTACAAACGTTGTTAAAGGTCACACTCAGGGTTCGATATACGGAGAATTCCGCCCATTTGGAAAGGGGGAGGGGTTAATCCCCTGGTTGAGAGCTCGGCGAAGGCGGAGTTCAAACGATACTCTGTATGTTCGAATGCAGGGGTTAACACTCTAATAGAAAAACAAACAAACAAACAAACGACACTGTGCTATGCACTATACAGGGGCTAAGAGATTTATCCTTGTCTCTGCGGCGCTCACGGCTCCCTCGTCAAATCAAGCACATTGAGAAATATCCACCCGGCTTTTTGGAACATCCAAAGATTGAATCCCTCCCAAAATCGACCCTTCTGGAAGTACCACTCTATTCTTGCCAGCACCACCTTGGACGAGTGACGGACAATTTTGCTAATCTGAATCTTTCTTTAACTTACGTAACGACTTAAACTTTAGAAATCGTCGTCATCAATTTGAAACTTATTATTCGTTAATAGCTGTGGGACCTGGGAAGTAAGTCATAGGTAAGTAAAAGACAATTCAGAATTAATTTGATTACCACACTGTTAGGAAAATCTAAGTTCAGTACTGTATTATATAATTATCCTATAGAAATCATTTGTGACCCGTCATCGTCATCGTCAACCGTCATCTTGGTGCCGTTTCGTCTAATTTTGGCTGAATCTAATAATCCTTAGTTATGGAAATTCAGAAAAATGGACAGTGTGTACGACGGAGATCGGAAAGATTATTGGCCATGACGTCCCTTGAAACTTTCAAGTCCAAGAAGGTAAAGGTAAATTGACAAGATAAAATCTACAGTGAAAATAAATGAGGTCGTAATATAGAGGTGAACGTCATTCAGGGATTTAGCATGGCGTGTTGTAGGTTAATTAAAAATTAAAAAAATAATTATTTCCACCAGATCTAGAGATCTAGAGACAGAGACCTAAGCCCCTGTCCTAATGTGACACCGGTTAGGAGATGGTTATAAAAGACCTGGTCGTCTAGGCAAGGTGGTCGCCTAATGCAGGTGGTGACATTGTGCATATCTGGTAGTTTCAATAGTATGACTAGGTAAAGCAGAAATATACTGCTTTGGACATGAATAGAAGACAATTATGTGTGGAGAGCGGTGTTTTCTTTCAAAATCAGTATTGAAAACGTACAGGGTGTTTCAAAATTAAATAATACCACATGAGTGAAACATTTTAATTAATGATTAAGAAAAAGTATAATGTGTTTCAGGAACATATTAGGGTGTTTCCGAAGAGACGCACAATTGTTTGTTCATTTTTTAGTGTGGTTACGATTTATGTTACAGTCGAGCTAAGATTTCTTCGGCATTTTGTTTTGTCAGCTTAATAAGGAACGCAATTTTAAAAATGATTAACAGAATAAATTATGTTCAATTTAAATTTTAGCTTGACTGAAATAAATCTTTTTAACCACGCCAAAACATGAACAAACAATTGTGCGTCTTTTCGTTGTACTTCATACAAAATGGGACAAATTTTTTTCATTCAATACCAATATAGAAAAAGTACAGGGTGTTTCAGAACTCAATGCTACCCATTACTTCATTCAATATCGTATGGAAAAGACTCGGGGTGTTTCAGGTTCAAACTACCCCATGAGAGCAAATTTTTTAATTCAAAATCAATACAGAAGAGGTAGAGGGTGCTTCAAAATCAAGTGTGTCGTCTGAGAGCCATTTTTGATACAAAATTAATGTAGATTTTGTTCTAGGTGTTATATAACGAAGTACTACCCCGTGGTAGCTATTTTTCCATTCAAAATGCATGCAGAAAATGTACAGGGTGTTCCGGAATCAATAACTACCCAATGAGAGCAAGCTTTATTAAAATTAGCAAGACAGTATAGGAAATGTCCCTTGCTAATTGTTATGTTTGGGTGTTCGATCCTTTGAGCAGACACCATACTATGTAGTTGTTTTCGCCATTGGTGTCTCTCATGTACACCCGAGGAAAAATATTTGACTGTTTACCATGAATGTCAATTTGTGTGAAAATTATTTTATCTAACGGACACACATAACTAAAATTTCTTATTTATGTGTTTTTTAAGATTAACTATGAAAGGTTAATTTGAATTCTGTTAGGATGATTCGAAGACGACAGGATTTGGTCCGGACGGGTGGCTTTTATTGCCTAAAAAGGTACATGACGTTCGCCTAATCGAAACGACTAAAGGAAGAACGGGTACATTCTTCCTAGTTGAATGGTACGAGACGGTTATACGTGAATATATCTCCTCGGCCTTAGCATATGAAATATGTCCAGATCTGGTAATGGCGTACTATGAGACCCAAGCCGTTTCTCATCCACCGCCACAAAATGGTAACGAAGACTTAGATGATGATGATGATGTGCAAAGTCTGGAGTAATCGTCGGCAAATGTCAATCAGAGATTTATTATGAATGACTGTTGGTAGTTTGTATTAGAATCAAAAAAATATAAATTAATTTAACTTTAAAGCCAGTTCCTGGTATGTCTTATGTTACGTATTTCTCCAAATTGTTTACAAGGTTAATGTTAACTGTAGGTCTGATGTGCTCTGGGTCAATATTTTTGTGAGGCAATAGTTACTATCACCCATTCATGAATTGAATGACAATATTACACATGTACAACCGTTAACCGTTCTCTAATCAAATTGTTATAAATGGAATTTTCTCAGTGATTTTATTAATTATGAATATAATAATTATTAAATTAATTAGAAGCATTGTATCACATAAAAAATATTGGTAGACTAAATTTGGTAGAGCAACAGTTTTTAAATATATAAATAATGTACGAAATAAATGTACTAATCGTGTAACTTCATTCTAATTAAATGAAACTGATTAGTGGAATTTGTTGATTGTGTACCAATGACTGATTTATTCACAATCTTCGTAAATTCAAGGTCTGCTCAAACGTCTGATCCTGTATTCGCCTAAGCAGAATTTTTCTTATGCACGGAAGGACATCGTACTTATTTCATATGAGAAATAATGAGAATGAAATAGCTGTAATGGGGGACTATTTCTTGAAATTCTGTTCCCAAATCATGAATGTTGCATGGATCACACTCCTAACACAGCATTTGGTATAACTTGAACCACCATGCTGCAGAGACCTGACTGTTAAGGGTTGCACGCTCTGGACCTTAAGTTCACCACTGACCGTACGAACGAATATTTCGTTTTAAAATTCGAGAAATTATTTTTTCGAAGAAAATGAGACACTATTCCCCCCGGGTTCCTTTTCCGGGAATAGTTTCTAATTTTCTTCGAAAAAATAATTTGTCGAATTTTAAAACGAAATATTCGTTTGTACGGTCAGTGGTGAACTTAAGGTCCAAAGCGTGCACCTTTAAACAAATGCCAAAAATAGAAACGTGCAGCACTTTGGTATATGAAGTTGACAATCAGATCCCTCGGGCTAACAGAGACAAAGACTTGTAAAGATCAGAAATTTCCTCCATAATGTAATTTGTTTCTAGTACTAGGGGTACATTTACACGTCCAAATGTAAAACTAACTAATTATTTCCGATGGCGAATGTCGATGTAAGACAATAGTCGTTGCCTTGGAGAGGTAATTCTCCACTTAGCGTTTACTCTTACTACTAGGGGTACCCCTCGTAGGCCTAATGGAAAGCCAGGTCATTATTCACGATCATTTATAACCATGACCATGACTCATCGCAATTGTCGATGTAAAGATAATAGTCATTGCCTTGAAGAGGTAATTGGAGTTTTCTCCTACTACTAGGGGTACCTTTTCAGGCTGAATGCAAAGATAATCCGTTATTTCCGATGGCATTAGACCATGTCTTGTGGAGAATGTCGATGTGAAGATAATATTCCTTGGCTTAAAGAGGTAATTCTGCACTTGAAGTTTTCTCTTACTAATAGGGATACCAAAATCTAAATCAGTATTTTTCGGTGATATTTGACAATACTTGACACGAAATATCGATTTAGTGGAAGAATTTTGTGAGGGCGAGAGGAGTACGACTGGTGGGATCAGTCTAAGCTTATCATGATTTGATTGAGAGATTACAAGACACATTTCCAGAAATGATATGAGAGCTTAGACGATCTAGACGAGTTTCCAATTCCAAATCCATTCCAATGTTTCCTTTTCCTTCCTAATGAAATGTAATCCGATTGTCGTCATTTCATTTGGAATTGGGATTGGAATCTGCGCAGATGAGATATTGAGACCCGGATCCGATGTCTAATCTTCTGACTGGACTGGGTTCTGGAGTGTTCCCTTAGTTCCTTCATTCGGTCCGGGTGTGAGGTCCCAGATTCTCCAGGATTTTTTGGTGTCCGTCTCTTATTTGGGTCAATAGGACAGTGTCAAAATGTTACAAGTCCCAAATCCTTGTTGTATTCCACTCCATACTTGTGTCAAGGTTTCTGCAACCACGTCCGTTGTAAGTTCATAAATAATTTTTATTTTTTTATATATTTTTTTTTAAATTAATTTTTAAATTTTTAAAAGGTTCTGGCAATCACATTAATTGTGGTACAAGTGTACATGATTCACTCTGCAAATCGTCTTCATAATTCATCACTACTTCCCTTGTATAAAATTCTGAGGAAAGAGTATTACAATTGGAAGACGAATATCGATTCAACATGGGAGAAAATGCGCAAGGAGATGCACACATCATCTGCAGACAAAATAGAGAAAATGCTACGACTGCAACTCTCATTCACTACGAATGATGGTCTAGAGAACATTCTATTGAAGGAAAAGTCTATTCGGGAAAACCTGGAATTGCCACATTTACCAGATTTTTCAGAAATGGAACGAGTTTCATATATATGTGGATTGAATGGACTCTTTGGTGGAATTCTTCAACTCGTCTCTTCTTTTGCACTCCTTTGGGGGGCAGATAAGGTTTAATTAACTATTTTAATTCATTTATCGTATTTCCTCTATTAGAACCCGGTCTCCATTACAACCCGGGTATTTTCTCCACTTTCTCCATGCACCCTTATGGAGAAAGTGGTGAAATCGAGTTACCTGGAGACACATGTAGAACTCTCGTCTTTTAATAGAGGAAATATGGTATTAATTTCGAACCCATATGAAACGTCTTAGGAGGACTTTTGATACAGCGTGTCCCAAATTTTTTTTTGCACTTTTGTTGATTGTTTAAAACGACAAAAATAATGTTTTGATGCCAAAGAAAAGTCGAAATGTGATTCTCGCTTAACGTACTTTCATTTTATCTCAAAAATTATGTGTGGCCGTAACATATAATATTTTCTATATATATGCAATTGATCAAGCATAGGTGCCGGTGACTATTGGGACACCCAGTGTATAGGCAATTGTTTTTGCTATAGCAATTCCTAATAACCGGTATTCTTAGATTTCATGGAAAATAATTAAAAAAGAATTTTAAGGATTTTTTGTTTAGCGTGTCGGTTTTATTTTAAAATATTACTTTAAATGTCTTCTATTTTTTCGCCAATTCAGGAGAGCAAGACAATCGTGAAGGTTTGGGTGGCCGTGACCGGAGGCGTGATATTTTCTTTAGCAACTTGTTTGATAGCATTATTCTTGCAAGACAACCCAATCAATCTGGCCCATTTCTCTCCACCAGCTGGGATTTTATTTCCTGTGTTAGGGATTGATTTATTACTCACACTGTATTTCCTCTGGATCATTCTTGCATACCTTTTCGAAGAGTCTGTCGTCAAAATGTATGTTTAGTCTTCCAATTGTCAATTTGACGATAATATTGTCAAAAAATTGTCAAATAATGACAAGTTCTTCTCATGTGATTTCAAAAATAAGTAGAAGGACTAGAGTGTATTTTGAATTCTTAAGTTGATCTTAATGTCTGATAATTAATTCACACGGAAAAATAGAATGTCAACTATTTTGTCAAAACATGCATGCACAAACAAAATACTGTGTCACATTAGATAGAACTATGACCAGGTTGGTTCACAATATTTTATCCATGTTTGGTTTTAATAAAATGTGAGATAGACATTTTGTGAAAACTATAACAAACTTCAGCGTAGACTAATGGACAAAATGTATAACTCACATACTCCAACTGAAATGGATGAAACATTTTGAACAACATCATACTTTGAATCCTACACGTTCATGCATTTATAATGTAATTATCAGTCAACTCTCATCCTGTCCAAAACATCATATCCAATCTCAGGAAATGTACAACGATGTTTGAAATGATATTGATAATTCGATATTTTGACGTCCGATACTATCGTACTTTCGATATTCCATATCAACTGTGCGTTCTGACTCTGAAACCATGCTTGTATAAAAATTGAATCGAATCTCTTTGTTTTTCGCTCCAGTAAAATCTAAAAATACTTTAATGCTGTCAAACGGAACAAACCGATATCTCAACATTTTAAAATATCTAGTGACCCAGTAAAACGTAGATTTTTGTTTAAAATATATAACTATCGAATTCTTTGAAAATCTTTCATATAGCGTCCTGGCCAGGAATTTGAAATATTCATCTGAAAATGAAATTTCGGTACACCGCCAGAATTTTTTTTGAAATATTCTCATGTTACACCCTGCGCTTTCGTTAGTCGTGCTCAGGAATTATTCTAAATATAAATTTGAATATTAAATCAAAATACTGTCATTTAGTGTAAACCGGGCTAAAAATCCAAACCTATAGGTAGAGACGTGCTAAAAGTCACCATGGAAATACTTGGAACCTCTCTGACCCCGCCCTTAATGGAAATTTGTAGCGCATCCCCTCAAAGTGGGGACTTTTAGCCCGGTATTAGTCGATTATAGATTTACTAGATTTCGTTCTTACTATAATTGTAAATATTGTATAAATTCTGTGTTGTGTTGTGGGTGTCGTAGTCTGTGGGAAATAAATATTCCCAAGAGTACAAGAAAGCCGGATATGCGATAATAGCTTGATATACGTAACAAGTACAATACTAATCAAAAGTGATGACTTGCATGGGATGACAATAATGAGGTTCGTTAGTCCTACTACAAACTAATTAAAATACTCAGAGTTTTACTCATACCTTAAATATATTTTTGTGCCTACAATTAGATTAATTCGTTGTCCTAGTTAGTTTTGTTTTAAATCAATCAATGTGACGTATTGGTTAGTTCTCAAAAATACGTTCAAGTCGAATAATGAACGGACGAACTTATCTTATAGTCATGTTAATTCAACATTATTAATGAAGTTCAAATTGAATCTAAATAAAAAAAATCAAGACTTAATCGAGAGAAGGAGGTTTAGATAAACAAGAGATTAAATGTCAGTGTTATTTTGCATGATCTGGACAGGTGGATTACAGGGTGCTCAATAATTAATCTTGAGGATACCGTCCATTTCATTTAAATCGGATTAGAATCATGTGTCTTTGACTCGATGACATATTAGAATTTCTCATCATGCATGTTGTGCAATTGTTATCAAAATTAATCCAACCTTTCCATACAGAGAGGGCTGAGGATCAGCAAACATTAAGATGTGTACATTGTCCGGAGAAAATTGGGTCGCAAACACCACTAAACTACCTTACATTATCAACCCGTTGGAATCGAACCCTCCACATATGGAAAGGAAAATTCTCCTGACCACTATATTCCAATTAAATTAATAAAATACATCCAGTATGTGTGAACGCAGGTCTAACGCACTCTAATAAAAAACAAACAAACAAACCACAGGTCGTCAAACTCGTCGTATCTGCAAAAATGTTCCAGTCAGACCGAGGCATTTTAATTAAGCACGGCAAACAAATTAACCACGCTATGATCATGCAATACGCTTAGGTCAGCTGAATGGAAAATTAACAACCACGGCTCAAATAAATGAACACGGCTTAATTAGTTTATTAAACTTTGAACGATTTAATTATAATCTAGGAATTAGCATATTGCAAATATGTGACCAGGAAAATGCATCCTTTAGTGTCATTTCTTGAAATATACTGCTGTACTGTACACCATATCATAAGAAATTGAACGTCCAGAATTTTATTATAACCTGAACTGTTAATCGAAAGTGGGATTAGGATACAAACGACAGAACAAATTACAGTGCAAAAATTACCGTTGTTTTAAGAAGATATTCATATTTTCAAAAATTATCA
This sequence comes from Protaphorura glebata, assembly GCA_034694305.1. Taxonomy (NCBI): domain Eukaryota; kingdom Metazoa; phylum Arthropoda; class Collembola; order Poduromorpha; family Onychiuridae; genus Protaphorura; species Protaphorura glebata. The sequence goes on from JAQFYE010002418.1 coordinate 11,134, forward strand.
CTTTTTCAAAAATACAACTTAGAATAATGTTTCGTACTACTTTTACTTTGATTATTGGCTTTGCAGTCGTCCGACTGTCATTTCAAGCAAAATCTTTGGAATTTGTCAGAGAGATCGAAGGTGAGTTTATCCGTAGAAACAAAATTCGGCTAAATATTGGGTCAAAAGCTGGGCTAGTTAACGGTTCACCAATTATTGAACTCGCCAAAACGGACCACCTTTCTGACATTTTGCGAATTTATGTTCAGACACTTCAGAGGCATTAGAGTTAAAATTTGCTTGCTTAACCATAGGCCATCCAAACGAATGTTATGTGGCTGCAGAAGATAAATTCTACAAGATTGGACAGACGGGTCAACAGAGTGACCAATGTGGACGAGTTTCGTGTGGGTCTCGTGAGTACCCAGAAGGAAGGCAATTGGTCATCACTTACATGAGGTAATTCAAAAATTGTACAAATTGACTCATAACTTTTCGCTCTCTATAGTTAACGTGTAGACGCCACCACCACCACCACCACTAGTCGCAGATAATTACTATTTACATAGTTTAAAGCTATAAACTTACACCGTGGAAAATCGAGTTCTTTAATTAATGAGCTGAGTTCCATTAATTTTGTATTAAATAAATTGTGCTTGAAACGATGTTGCAGTTGTGGAAAAGTTTGGGCAAAACCTCCTTGCGTTGTGGAAACACGTGAAGACCTCTCATACCCAGGCTGCTGTCCGAGACCATCATGCCCGAGCAATACTTGAAATTAAAATACATCATTTTCTAAAACTTTGGATAAAATGTTTTGTTTATTTTTTAATTTTAAATATTAACAATAAAGCTCAGCTTCTTCCACCAGTTTCCTATCTTCCTCGCCAGTCATTATTAATTACAATTGTGGCGGCGGCTCTCATAATTAGGTGAAGATGTGTATGTGTTAAAGTAAGTACTTATAACAAAAATACCATGCGAAAGCGAAATGCGACCACTTCAGTGGTCGTCGTCTTCTTGTCATTCACCCTCATTTTATGCTGCATTCACCATATCGATCTGCGTAATAAATAGTTATTCCAGTGAAACTTCATTACGGGGAAATTCTAGAACTGCAAGTACGAATATTGTTGCGATCAGCGATGAGCAGGGAGTGCAAAATGACGAGTAATATTTACAAGGTATTGTACAAGTTATAAAAATAAAATCAAACGAAAATTAAACATTTCCTTCCTAAATGGACAAATTACTCAATGAGAGCTTATCATACGCTCAGTTTTTGGAATAAAATGTCTTGTTCAAATTCAGAAAATAAATACGAATTGGTACTTGATTTTGAAACACCTGACACCTCTACTTAGTCATGAAATGTGTCACGTGATTCAAAGAACCGTCCTCGTGAACGACACCAGTTGTTTTGAAAATACACACATTAACCTAAAGCCAATACGACTAGATTGTTATTTTATACAGAAGGTATCACTTTTTCTTCATCTAGATATTCAAGGCACGGTTGATCGAAAGTGTTGGCAAATCCAATGATGCACTTAACGGCGAGAAATGGAAATCTAACAAGTGCTGGAGAATAAACACTTCGTTATTATCCATTTCTTGATCAGAATAAGAGACAAGCTCGCTATTCTTCCGATGGGTCCGGAATTTTATTAAAGTTGTCCAAATGAGAATCCCCTTCAGATTTTGACTCCTTGGATCTTCGTTCTTTTCGCCATTTTCGATCCGACTTCAGAATATGTGGGCACCAGTCAATTCTTTTGAATCCCGAAACGAATTTTCTTGGCACCTCCAGTTCGGCACTCGTGGAAGTGGCCACATCCTGGTCCTAGATTCCAAAAGTAGAAAAATTGTTACTATACAAATTCTTTTGATTGTCGAAATTTTAAAAATTATCGACCTGACGAGAATACTTTATCTTTGCATTCGAAGTTCGTTCCAAAATTCAAACTGAACTGACTGACTTACCATTTCCTGGTTCATATCATCATTCTCAGAATTGTCTGGATTCATCTCTGAGCTCTTGGATGGTCCGGATCCGGAACGGGATTCCTCTTCTTTTTGTGCCAATAGAAAACCCGCAACTCGTCTTCTTTCCCAAAAGCCAGGTGGAAGCCTTGGGGTCGTGCTTTTCATCTTCTGAAATAGAATCATTTTTAGGATTTTTGTAATAAATTACATTCATACATTTGATTTCCTAAAGAAGTGTTCGGTTTGTGCTCAAAAGCTTTGCTTGAGAGAATAAAGTTTTGTTCTGAAAATCTCATCCGAGTACTCCATACAAAATTCAAATAAATTGCTTTCATTAAATTTGTATATTTGTTTTATTTACTTACTCTCGTCAGGTTGATCCATTTTCCATCCTTCATCACGAGCGAACTCCAAACATAGGTACCCACATAAACTTTCATTCTGCCCCAGATTCATTTATAATCATATAGTTTGTCAGGAATTTAAATAGGACTAAAATAGGATTGTGGATATGCTAACTTACCTTTAAATACTGGACAAGAATTTCCACAGTCACTGAAAACTTATTCGATCCTGTTTGTTTGGACGTCCCTTCTGACTGGCTCCCAAACGTTTACAAAATCGCACTCTGGATTTCACTTGATTTTATTTAGGTCAGAACGTCAACTCAAGCTTCTGAAAACTGCAAAGCCCTTTTCTGCGTTTTCAAAGGTATACCTTCGTGACCTCTTCAAATTTTAACCTTTCGGTTGGAGACGTTCTGTGTAGCTTTCTAGCACACGTCTTCTAGGACGTTCAACTTTTTCTGCCTTTGCTGGAACGACTATTCTTTTGAACTTTGCTGTTTCGGTTTAAAATTTTCCAGCCAATTCTGGAACTAAAGGGCTTGTGTATGTGTATGTATAGTATAAGCCTGAGCTTGACTGGTTTTGTCTTTACCTCATAATATGATTATGTCCGGAACTTGCATTTATTTTTAACGTTATGATAATTCGTGTTATGGCCTAGCATTGAAGTAAGTCAAAGTGAACTTCACGTGCTGAACACGACATTCTTTTAACGTAAATGATAATGTACGTACATTTATGGGCATGATTGATTTGACCAACTAACGTTCAGGAATTCAGGATGAACTGTACTACAGATTATAACTAATTTTACAACTAACAAAACTAGCGTGACCTTTTCAAGATTTGTAAGTTAAAATACACAGTGCATTAACCTTAATAGAATCTAATTCAAATTACTCAGGTAACTTACTGAACTGAATAATGTACATAATTGTTACATCTTGAATTTGAATTGAATGTACTTTCACATGATGATGCAATTGTCCATTTATTTGCGGAATTACCCTGCTTCCCATCTGTAAATATGTAATGTCAGTCGTGTAGTGCCTTTGGTGCAATAATTGATAATAAATATTTATTCAACATGGGATTCTAAGACTGAGTTGAAACACCGAAGCCAAAATTTATCGTATATCTTCTGAACTTGGAATTTGGTGTATATTCCTTAAGGGTGCACGCTCTGGACCTTAAGTTCACCACTGACCGTACAAACATTTCGTTTTAAAATTCGAGAAATTATTTTTTTGAAGAAAATGAAACACTATTGCCCCCAGTTTCCTTTCAAGAAGCTTCAGTGAAAATTTTAGAATGCATTTGAGGATGTCGAAGATAAATCGACCCGTGTCGATAAGTCTCGATTTACTACCCATGCCCATAACAAGGGGGCTCTAATGAGACTTTTCGACATCCTCAAATAGATTCTTCTAAAATTTTCACTGAAGCTTCGTGAAAGGAAACTGGGGGCAATAGTTTCATTTTCTTCGAAAAAATAATGTCACAAATTTTAAAACGAAATATTCGTTTGTAAGGTCAGTGGTGAACTTAAGGTCCAGAGCGTGCACCCTTAATTTTATTTCTTATGTCAGATTATTGGACTTATGAATGTTCAGAATTCCGGACGTCTTGAGAGTACGGCTTAAAAATAAAAATCCTGCTCGATGAAAGTTCGTGGTGCAGTTTGGCCATCCATTATTATGAATGACAACTAATGCTCTCATTATAACTGGGATTTTGTGAAAATCCTTACCGCGGCCAGGTGTTTCGCGTTCAGGGATTCTGTACATAAATGTTAACTAGACCGATTGAATGTAATGTAATGTGAATTCTCAATATCACTTCCTCAGATCAGGATTGACAGCCTCTAAGATTACGATGTTTACAGTAACTGAACAAATATCAAATTCGCGGCTGGTTTCTTAAATTGTGCACTTCGCCGCTAATAACGACTTTTTGTGGCCAATCTAATAAACAATCAGCTCATGTTTGCCACAACTGTCAAGTCTAGTGAATTTGAAAAATGTTAGTAATTCAAATCATGACTGTGACATGTATCGATCCCTTCAAATGTTACAACAGTATTATGCGTAAATATGAAAATTATTCTAAGAATTTTTCAGTGAATTGTTATGAGAATTTGTAATAATGTATGTATACTAATTTTGATACTTATAGTTCATTTTTAACACCTACAGTAGTGTCTAGTGTGCCCAGTTATGAAAATAAAGCATGAAATAATTGTATGAACTGTATAACTATGTCTTCTCACTCTGACACGGAAATAAACCCCACTCTATTTTATTCTATTCTATTCTATTAAAAAATACTACAATTTTTAAACAACATTCTCTTCCTTGAATTAACCCAGTTAATTGTCATCGAATCATAATTATTTCCAAACGAACAAATTAAAATTCATCAACTAAACAATCGAAATAGGATTTATATTGCAAATTTCATAGACGAAATACGGCATAATAATGGCGAAACCTTGCTCTGTCTTGACTGACCAAAATACATAGCTGATTCACTTTTTGCCGGAAAGAATAATCCCAAAAACTTTTGCAAAGAAGTTCCGCTTCTTCCAATTTCTTCAGCCGCTTACGATATTCTATGAGGGATGACGTCTGCCGGTCATTATTAATTCCAATTGTGGCAGTGGCTCTCTTCATTAGATGAAGATGAAGGTGGGCGTTTGTTTGTTAAAAATAAGTACCACTACGAGAAACACCTGAGAGGCGACCACCTTCGTGATCATCTTGTTTTCTTGTCGTTCAAAACGGCATAATTTTATACCACCATCGTCCTGTGCAATAGTTGATTATTCAAGTGAAATTGAATATTTGATGAAATTCCTGAATTCAGTACGAATATTGTCGTGATGTGAAGGGAATTTTATGAGTGCAAAATGACGAGAACAGTATATCATAGTGATACAAGTTATGTAGATAGAATCAAATGAAAATTAACGATTTCTTTCCTAAATCGTGGCTCATTGGACATTCAGTTAAATTAGGAATCAAATAGCTATCACACAATCCAGATCATGCAAAAATTGAAGAAATTAATACGAGTAAAAACTTGGTTTTGAGAAATGTGTTGCTGGATTCGTTGTCCATGAAAACACACAGTCTTTGGAAACTACACACCTGCCTGAACGACTTACATTGTTATTTTACTCAAAGGGATTCCTCATTTTTAAAATTTGAAGTGAAATTCAATGCACCTCGGAAAATGTTGGCAAAATTCGGTGATGTACGTAACGACAAGAAATAAATATCTAACAAGAACTGGAGAATAAAACACTATCCGTTATTACCCGCTTCTGCGATCAGAATGTAAAACACAACACAAATATCTGATTATACAACTATTCTGAATTTATTTACAAACAAAATATATATAAGTTTTCCGAGTGGATCACAGACTAGTATCTTCAAGCAATCACGAAAGCTTATAAACTGTCACTCCGAAATCCATTCTCCTCGTTATTCTTCCGGTGGGTCTGGAATGTCTACACGGTGGTCCAAGTGAGGATCCTCTTCAGATTTTGACTCCTTGGCTCTTCGGCCATTCTGTGAATTGTGATCCGACTCCCGAATTCGTGGACGCCAGTCAAATCTTTTGATTCCTGAAACGAATTTCCTTGGCACCTCCAGTTCGGCACTCGTGGAAATGGGCACATCCTGCTCCTAAATTCAAATAGTAGAAGAATTGTTAATTGACTAATTCTGTTGATTTCCGGAATTCGAAAAATTATTCTCGATTTGACGAGATGGCTTTATCTTTGAATTCGGAGATTATTCGAAAATTAGGACAGATTCCACGAAATTGACGACTTACCTTTTCCTGGTTCACTTGATCATTCTCTGAATTGTCTGGACAGTCTGGAGTCGTCCTTGAGCTCTTGGATGGTCCGGAACGGGATTCCTCTTCTTCTTCATGTGCCAATAGAAAACCCGCAACTCGTCTTTTTTCCCAAAAGCCGGGTGGAAGCCTTGAGGTCGTGTTTTTCACCTTCTAAAATAATAATCAATTTTGGGATGTTTGTAATAAAATAAATTCATGCATTTAATCTCCTGAACAAGAGTACGGTTTGTGCTCCAACTCCAAAGCGTAGGAGAATAAAGTATTAGTCGGAAAATGTCATCCGATTATTCCATACAAGATTCAAACAAATTAATTAATTAAATTCGTACATTTAATTGTTTCATTTACTTACTGTCGTACGGTTGACCCATTTCCCATTCTTTCTCACGGTACCCACGTACACTTTCATTGTGCCCCTGTTTCATTAATTTAAATGGGTTGTTAGAAAGTTTGGTAAGAAAGGTTTGTAATAAATAAATAAATCAGTGTAATCGGACTTACTTGGAAATACTGGAAAACAATCTTCACAATCACCAATCACTGACGACAATTGGTTTGCTTTGAGTTTTTTTTACTTTTCTTTCTGTTCGGCTCCCGATCGTGTACAAAGCGTACTCTAGATATTTCACTTCCTTTTATACAGGTTTAAAAAACCTTCAAGCCCTTTCATACGTATTCGAAGGGTCTTCGTGAACTCTTGAACTTTCGACCTTTCTGTCCCAAACAATACTCGAGCACACGTCTTCTAGAACTTTCTACTTTGTCTCCATGCCT
>JAQFYE010002419.1:0-18083 GCA_034694305.1 Protaphorura glebata
CAATCTAAAATCTGTTCAAAACACATGTACGTGTCCGCAGACATTTTGTAATAGTCAATTCTGGTAAAAACGTGATTCATAATAAATTCCCGATTAAGTTCATTTCAGAGTTTACGGTCTTCTATTGATTAGCCAGCGTCGCCAAAAAAAAACAAAACAAAACACTTAGGAATTTAATGGTTTAAAACCCAACACTATTTCTAGAGCTTTAAGTCTGTCTGGACTATTTTCTACTACTAGTGGTACTCTAGGCGAAATAAAAAATAATTTCTGATCTACAAAAAACTCGTTATGCAACTGCCAATTAAATCGGGTAATTTAAATACCAAAAGCACGCCATTTAGGATATCCTCACTGTCAACCTTAATTTCTCAGAATTAAGGCAGTGTACTACATTTCAAAGCTTCACTTGAGACTTGGGTGAATATTAATGTTCCGTGTGACATTTCTATTAGATTTTGAAATTTAGACGTCTAGAATCAAGGAAATGAAGCTGAAACGAAAGTCTGTTCTGTGTTGAGTGAAAGCAGTCTCTGGCCGTCTCGCATGAGTATTTGGTTGAGATTGTGTTGTCAGAAGGAAAATGATTGTGAGTGGAAATGAAATTGTGTCTGAAGAGGAAAATCTCAACACAAGAGAAAATTCTGACACGTAGAGAGGAAACCATTTCAAAATGTAAGCTCCATTAGGCTCACAACATATTCGGAATCTGCTTTCTCTTACGGACCTTCACTTTCGCAAGGGAGATCCTCTGAGACAATTCGACTATACAAGGTGTCTCATATGTATTGTCTCCCCTTACTACAGAAACCACTAATACTAATACGAACAATGAAGTGGAATACCCCGTTGGAAAGATCAACTCAGCTGGGAACTCAGGCAAAATATTACAGCTCTGTATGAAAGCGCGTTTGCGCACAGCGCACGACTGAAAATAAAAAATGAGTATTTCTCCGTTTCTCTGCTGGTTTTTCATGGTCATAATCATAATATTTCGAAAAACCACAATGGTTTACAGGATATTCAAGTTTAAAAGACTTTCAGGCGGAAGGTCATAAAAAACCGGCAGAAAATGGGAGAAGAACTCATGTTTAAAACTCAAGCAAGTGCTGCATGCGAACGCGCTTACAGATGGTGATGAAATATTTTGTCCCTGGAAATGTTTTCCGGATTCACTGAACTAGAAAACCTGAAACCCATAACAAATTAATTTTTATCAATCAATCGATCAACATTTATTTGACGTAAAGCAGCGTTAGCATTATCAACAAAATTTTTACAATATTAAGTCACGGTTTCAAAAATTTACTTATTCAGGTGTAGGGCTGTGTAGTACGATTATAAATGTAACACCATAGTCGAATCTGTCCTGTTATTTATTTTGACATAATAATCGAACAGAAGTTGAACTTACAATATAGAGACTAGCCAAGAAAAATTTGGCTGCCCGGATTGAGTAGCACATTGTGATTGTGACTAATCATGCAGTCAGTCACGTCACTGTCGATTCCACGTGTCACGTTACTTGTCCTTGTTGTCTTGCATGATCCTTTAATCATTTTCCTGAACGGACACTCCACATGAATCACTAATCCATTGATAGGAGGCATTTTTTCCACACTTGTTCATTTTGATCGACATTCATTCAACACACATTTTACGACAGTCTCTGGACAGAGTCTGGAGTATTGGGACTGAAGCTGATGCTGGAGACGAACATTGGAGCGAAGGGTCTGTTACAAGATCCCTATCATTCTTACCTTACCCAAGAATCAGTTAACTTAAATTCGTTGAAGTTGCCACAGGAATCAAAAACTTACCACCGCATACGCAATAGACGACCTGTTAAATTAATTATTTATTAAATTGTTGAAGTTGTAATGGAAAGAGAGCTAAACGTTTTGGTGAGACCCTGTCAACCCACATTCACGCAAAATTCGGGGAGAAAGTTTCTCCAGGATAGAGGTACGGAGACACCGAATTTTATTCAATGCTTTGACTACGAGACATCTTTCAATCCAGACACCCATCCATCGCATTCTCCAGAATTTCCTGGACTTATGGAATATATGGAAGGGAAGGAAATAATATGAGTCTAAGTTGAAAATTCTTTTCTCTAACTTTGACCACACAAGTCTAGGAATGACAAAATAATACATGCATAATGAGCGCGGCGCATTTCCTTGCAACGAAGGGGTCTTTTGCCACTATTTATATCACGCAATGCCACTAAAGTGTACTACTTATTGAGAAAATACCAACAACGTTTTAATTTTACGACAAAGCGAAATATCCGAATAATTAGAAATTCACTCTTGACAATACAAATTTATTTGTTATGCAGATTTCTTAATTCTTACCATTGCATCCGGGTACTGACTGCAATTTGAGTAAATCATAGTCATTGATTGTAATTTATATATGTTGTATATTAACCAACGCAGAAATAATCCATTGAACTTGAACCACCCTGTAGATGTGGGTGAAATTGATTAAAAAGAACCTGCGAACGTGCCGTATTGTTTCTCTTCGTTAGAACTTTGGAAGAAACGATTTCACTCTAGTCAGTTGAAATAAAAAGAAAAGCAGCTGGTTTAATTGACCCCGAGCAACCTATTTCCACTCCCACTCAGAAAGGGTTTGATTGCATTTCTAAACTTCTCCAATTCTTTCCCATTCGCTTTCACGTCCTTTCACTTACAGATGAAATAAATCTGTACACGATCCACGTCCACGGTTACACTACATGAACAACGCAGGGTAGTTCAGAAATTACGCCCACCTACAATCTACCATCTATGAGAAAAACATTAAGGCAAGGCGAACTTTTAATGAACCACCATGTAAAAAAGGTTAGTCCTTGGCCTCCCTTGCCTTCCCTTCGCTAAAAATTTTAATTATTATTCTTTTTACGTATCGTTTTCGAAAAAATACAGAGAACCGTGACCATGAACATAGTGTTGCGTATAGAATTCTTAGGATCACTTTAGGCCCACAAGTTCACTCGAGCGAACTGGTCCAAAGTGAAATACAATGTGATAAGGATCAAGACTACAGTGTACTCGGAAACTCTCCAAAAGAAGTTGCCGAAAATAGTTGAATAGCTTCGACAAAAACAAAATTGCCATGCGGCCAACGACAACACACTAGTATTACGTGCTCTAACCGATATTATTCTCCATGTTACATACTATGTTGATGCTCATTTTCATTATGTTCTTTCAATAGGAGCTGTATTTGCTGTTACATGCACATTCCCTTGGGCCGGATCTAAATTGACTACAAATTAGATTCATTTCATTTGTTGGAACCACGATGTAAACGGGAATTGGAAGAATTGGTGCAGAAAGGAAATCAAACCCGCTGGTCAATTCTACCAGCAGTGTCTGTCCGTTTTATATCCTCAATGACTCTCGCACTCCTTACTAATTAGTGTCACATCGTACCTAACAAGGAAAGCTCGCGCGTTCTTTTGATCTGGCATTCAACAACGCGTCTACTTAAATAGATGTCACGCAGGTGTTTGTAGGAAGATATGTTTCTCGTCCAATTTGTAAGGAAACCCTGCGAAAATGAACTTTTGACACTTTTTCACACATTCACACACTTGAGAAAAACAAGAATTGAGTTTGTTGTTTCAGACGGTCAGAATTCAATTGAGTGACAAAAGAAAAGAAACAGATCGAAATGGAATTGGATCCTTGGATGGATCAAGTTACTCCGTCAGGTATGAAGGAGTAAAATAAACCCATCTGAACAACTTTTATAAATAGATGCCATCACGAAGTGTCTATTTTTTATTTAGTTTTCCTTATGCTTATATTTTTAGTGGACCAACCCCGTACTTTGCCTTTATTCTCTTTCCTATTGGTATCGGAATTGATATTATTTTTTCAGATGGGTATCGAAGAAATACAGCGAACTGGGTGAATCGTGACCCATTACACTGCAGAATTCTGAAGAGTACTTCAGAAGCACGAGTCCACTCAAACGAAATGGCCCAATGTGAAATACAATGTACTGGACTGGGTTATAAGGTCTACATGTTTTTGGAAACTGGAAGAGAAGTTGACGAAAGTAGATGGACAGTTTCGATAAGATCGAAATTGCCATGGCCAACGACAACGTATTTCAAGCTCTCACTTCAAAACTTACTTTTGACACCTTACCTCGTGGATCCCGAGTCTTAAGATAATATCGTGAACTTTTATTGAAAGACATGTTTCTCAATTTGTAGGGAAATCTTATGAAAATAAACTTTGGGCACTTTTTCACACATTCACACAGTGAGAAGTAGAGCAGAAATTGAGTTTGTTGTTTCAGATGATTAGGATTCAATTAAGTGATAAAGAAACACGGAAGACGGAGATAGCTATATATACCCGTGGATGGATCAAGTTACTCTACCAGGCATGAAACAGTAAAGTAAATCCATCCGAAAAAGCTATTATGCAAGAATATATTCGCTTCAGGTGCTTTATTCCGTTTCTTGTTTGCTTTCTTTCTTTTGCCAAATAATGTTATGTTATTTCATCCTTGGCGATAAAAATCTACTAGACGTAATCCTTCAATTGTGTTTTATTATGTCTCCGCCTTTATGGACAAATTTTAATACGATAAAAATAGAAAGTATGCGCGTGAATTGTATGAGCACCACGAAATTGATGCAAACATGTTTAAAAAAGCGTTTGAGTGACTGATTTTATTTTTCGATTTAGGAAAAAAATATTTCACACGAGAAATTCGGGAATTGGTAGTACAAAGGAGTGGAATCCTCAATATAACGAAATGATAAGAGGCTGCTTGTATGTACCATGCATTACAGAGGACACGAATATGATACAATTTTCTTGATATAAAATGTCATGTTCTTTTTGAAGAGGATTTGGGGAATACATGTGGAATGAAAACGGACATGGCTAGGAAGACAAGATACGTGCGTAAGTGCCATTTTTCCTTCCAGAAATAGGAGATGTTTTGAAGATTTGAACTCAAAAACTGGTGAAGCGAGTAATGGGTTGAATGGATCCCAAGAAATCGACTCAGACAGTTGAATGCTGAGTGCAGTCGTCCAGTCTGTCCTCTCCTGTCTAAAATTGACTAACTTTTGTCCGAATTGAAATTTAATACCAAGTCATGTCGTAAACGCCAAAGTTGGAAAGAATAGAAAATCGTATTTCCTACCTGAGTGGCTCAAAGGGGTCAAAAACGGCTTAGCTTAGTACATAGTGGTTAATTAATATCCTTATGCTTTCACGTGATGCACTTTTTGATTGTCTTACATTATCGGCACACAAATAGTTTATTAGGGGATCACCACTATAATCATTGATTCTTGTATCTTGAAGAATATTGCTTCGGTTGTTCATATTCAAATTTTGGTGGAAAGAGAAATACGTTTGTTGTGAACCACCCTGTGTGTATTCTACATGAGATTTTTTTTGGAGTCCGACTCGATGACAATTTATTTTCTCTTGAGAATGAAAATGGGTTTTCTTGCCAAACTTTTCGGGAATATCTCTAAAATGTCGTGTCTAGAGTCTAGAATTTGGACGAGCTGGCAGCTTAACCAAAGTTGAAAACAACATACCTGCAATTCAGGGCCATTCACAAATTTCACTTTCCAAAATAGTATGGATGTCAATGAACATAAATCTCATAAATTGATTTCGGCTGAAAAGTATGGATAAACATCTTAATTTTTCCTGGCCGGAGTGGGTTGAATATTCAATTCAGAAAAAGAAGATAATTGACAAACCCTATTACTACGGTGACGTAAGGATTTATACAATAGTATATCCGTTAAAACAACATTAAAAATGTCCACTGGAGTCGAACGTCGGTATCCAAACTTTCTTATATAACGTATAGCAGAAGTGGAAGATAGACTATTTTTACTGTCAGTCAAGCCATTCAGGAATTTGCATTTTACAGTTCTGAAAAGTTCGGTCTCTAAAACCCCAAATTGAGGTGGACAATAAAAAGACGGTCTTGAACAGCAGACATTCTTGGAACTTTTGATTATAAATTCCTCTTTGAACTGAACCCGTGTCCCGGTTGCGGTCGTTTCAAATCATGTGTGTTTTCGGGTCATTTGTATAAAAACGAGTCGCCTGAAAACTTTCGGAAAGTACAGGCCGGGCCAAAAGTGACTGTTAGCATATTAGTGTACCATGAACACCAGGGGCCGTCTATTGCAACTCCATACATTCAAATTTATTCATAGACAACATTCCATAAAATACAGATCATTACGTTGACTGAACTTAAACTGAAGCATGTGCACAATAGCACGCTTCCCGTTTAATGATTGGAAGTCGTCCTCTCTTTAACATTAGGTGACGATATCTTTTTAACGTTACCATTTATTTGAGTGATAGTTTCTTTGGTGAGAAGCGTTGCACCAGACCGACAGACACACAGACAAGACAATCTTATAAGCCCTCTGAACTGCGTCCGCAGGGCAATAAGAAACTGCAGGGTCTCCTTTACTAAGAATTGTTATTTTAGAAGATTAGGTGTAACAAGTAGGAATAAAGTGAAAAATCAAAAAATTCAAATTTTAAATGTGAGAATGTGAAAAAATGCGTCTCTCTATCTGGGCGCTCAGAAAAGTAATAATTTTCCGTTGGCGTCTTTTTCTTTGACTTTTTCCCCACCAACGGACACTTTCACAAGTTTATTCACTGTACAATGTCTGAGGGGTTGGAATGTTGGGGAAACCACAGCACAACACAACACAAGTTTTCCAACGAACTTTCTTCCTCTCTCCAATTCACCCTCTATTCGTTCGTTCAATGAGGGGACCTTCTGCGGACTCAGGGAATTCAAGAAGCACTGGAAGTCTAAAATTTGTCGAGAGTTTCAGATTCCGGAATTATTCTGGACCACTACGTAACTTCTCTAGACTTCGGGAAGGTCGGGGAAACACGGTCGCGCGATCACAGGTGTGGTCTTAGATTATACACAAATTTCTATAACTCTAGATCGGAACCGATATGTGGTTTTTGAGGAGATCAACAAGGGTGCGCCGTGCCCATATTAAGGCATTGGAGTACAATTTTTGCTGAATTTTGTAAGGTTGTCATGGAATTGCCAATGTGATTCGTGCAAGTTGAGTGCAATGCAACTCAACTTGAACTTTATATCGAACAGAACACAACTATAAATTATATTATAACACAATTTATGAATGAAATCAAAATTACTTCCGCTTATAAATTTGCAATCCCATAACAACCTTAAAAGATTCAACAAAAACTGCACTCCAATGATTTAACATGGGCACGGAAATTTCTGTTATTTTTAGAAGCGGTTTCGATCTAGAGTTATAGAAGTTTATGTATAATCCAAGGGTGTTATTACCTAGTAGTGACACTTTAGGTCGACTTTTCCGCGCTGCAGAACTTGAAATTTCTGTGGGGCGAGATCAAAAGTCGGTTTTTATTTGGCAGGGCACTTGGAAGACAAAAATCTGATTATTTGCTGTAAAATACATTGGCAACCAACTTTTTCCAAACCGGTCCAACAAAATTTTAAAAATTGCAAAAAAATATTGCAAGAAAGATAGCATCTAAAGATTTTTTGAAAAAAATATTTTGGGCGCGTTTCTGTCAAAATACGGTCAAAAGCCAATTTTAACTTAAGCGTTCGTCAGGGCCGCTACGCACGTCGGATTTTTAAATGGAATAGCTCACTAGATCCACAATAAGATTCTCTACTGAACGCACGCATATCTCAATTTTTGTCCGAGACCCCCATATTGAACTGTAGGGAGGGTGGCAAAGGTTACGTGCCACCCTGTGTGTTGTCAAATTCTTGCCTTCTAATTTAATCCTTATTAATTTTATGATTAGAATTCTCATATTTTACCACCGTGTTAAGTAAGAGTAAAAATGTATAGATGACGTGACTGAAACAATCGTGACGACTGGACAGGAATGATCATACCGAGGTTGTCTTCTACTGGATTTCCGACTGTGCTGTAAAGTATTTAAATGTGTCATCAACATGAACATTTTTGGTAAGATTGTGTCAGAATGACGCGATGTTTATGGGTTCTTGCGACGTTACGACGTGACATGAGTTTCAGTTTAGTGCGGTGCGATGAGTAAGTGATTGAGATACCTGGACATAACGGAACTGGACTAAAATCTGTAAAAAAAAATACTTCGAATTTATTTATGTGAGGATATGTTGTGTAGGGGTGGTTCACTTTCATCGTCACAGGCGTGATGTTTTAGGTGTAGACACACATACAGAAGGATCAATAATTTTAGAATTTCATATGAATCATCCTGTAAACGCGGATGTAAAAATGAGGCATGAAACGAAGATATCTATTTGTTTTACTGCTTGTTCGATTTACGGAAGGATGACTCCTTGGGTATTTGGTATTTCCTGGCTAGGCGAAAGAAAACAATTATGTTTTTCTCTAAGATTACTCGCTCGGGAATGCATGATGAACCGAATTATTTTCGCAACTTCGCCATTCCTAGGAGTACGGATCCGAAAATATTGCTATTTCTCCATTTCTGAACAAAAATAAGCCTAGCAGAAAAATGGCAAATTGATCCCTCGTCGTGATCTCAATCGCGAGCTACGATTTCTCGTATTCCTTGGCAAGTTGTCGGAGTAATTCTCTCAAAGAATGAGTGAAGAGAAATAAATAACACCAAATGAACTACGATTCCTGACATGTAATTACAAACTAGACAGATACACATATATGTACTACTAGAACGGGGTGGTTCATAAAAAATCATTCCTTTTAATTGGAATATTTTTAAACGGACTCGAATGTTATTGGGGATAATTGACTGTTAATTAGTAGAGCTAATTTATTGCTCGTCAACAAAATCAGACCAACACGATTTGGCACTCAGTCAGAATTAATCGATGGCAGTCATTGAGTTTGTGTGATGTCAATTTCTAACATAAGTAAGAGATGACGGTCTCACTTTTTCTGTATATTGTTATTCCCATTTTCTGACAAAATGGTAACATAGTGAATGTGTAAGTGACTAGCCTTCGATAACTCTATGGGACTTTATGAATTCTCAACGGTTTTCACAACCCTAGTCAATTAATTGTTTCTATTTATCGATACTACTCGCTTGAGGTTGTAAATGGGTCTCGTAGAAATGTTTACTAACTAATCCACTGCCGAGTCACTGAAACAAGAAACTCCGAAAGTGGACAGCTTGGGCACAAGAACTGTGTGTCCAAATCGAACGCCGTCTAAGGCCACAGATAACGACTGCTAACGCCCCAAATACTTATTCCTTTTCAGGTCAAATGCTAGGATAGCAGACAACGATTATAGATTCTCCGGCTAAAGTACAAACTTCAAAATAATCCTCGCGAATGGACTCTTTGTCTCCAGAGCTCAAACAAACAATTGTAAAAAATGTATCGTTTTATTTAGGGCGAACGTACAACTATTAATAAATGTAGATGTATCTGAACTTTTTGTGCGTTTTTACAAACTTGAAGCACTGAATGACGTGTACTGTTTCTTCTCACAAAAATGTGTAAAATGTTTGCCAAAGGCAAGGACAACTGTCATGACAAATCTCAAATTTAGATTACAACTCAAATTTGGAGAGAGAAAAACTGAAGCGACTGTCTTCGTTAAAATTCACTCAGAGACAGGCTCCTGAGACATTGGAGCTTCTACTATATACAATCATTATTTACCAAAATGGCTGACTTCTAAATATTGACAAAATCCTCGACATAGGAAATAATAAGACCAATAACAAAATCTTTGACAATGTCAAAATAACTAACACAACAACCTTTGACATAAATTTTGACAAAATTCATGACATAGCAAATGACATGACATATGACAACCTTCTTGACAATTACATCAGTCGGCCTCACTTCTAGTTCTTGTCCACATTCATTTCGCGGCGCATAGATGGCGCACTACGGTCAAAAGGTTCCACACGGGCTTCACTACTCACACTCGCCTTGTCGCTCGACAACAGAATGCGTATTTCTGCTTCTCTTCAAATTCTAAGTAAAGAGACGTGTCGTCCAAAAGAATTCATTTCAAACTGGATCAAGCTGTCCATGTCAAATGTCAACTCAACCTTCCTCAGGTTTTCTTTTGCGACAGACGGAACAAAAACTGAAACCCTCGTCTGATAAATTGAAAAGACATTCGGATGTGATATAAAGTAAAACGTACGGTACAGGGTGGTTCTTGTTTTATATCATTAATCCCGACAATGTTCTTATATGCAGATTTTATTCAAGGTCATGTTAAATAATTTACGAGCCACCCTGTACGCATAGCGCCGAGTAGAATTTGTTTTTCAGGTCAATAAGTGCCAGAAGAGTTTGGTTAAAAAAACAAGACGAAGGAAAACCAAAAGCCAAGAGAAGATTTAGTATTATTACAAAGACAAACGTGGCATTGTCTTTAGATCCTAGTTTTCTAGTTACCTCGTGCAAATTCTATAAAAATCGCTCCGGGGCGAATGAACCATGCTGTTTTTCAATTGGAAGACAAGGCACGGTGGTGGGGTGTGCAAAATTGACATGCAAATTTTACGTTTGACACGCGAATGGAATGCCGGATATGTATTTGGAAGGACATTGAATTTCAATATATTAAATGAAATGAAATTCTAATTTCGCACCCGTGTGACTGCTCCTGATTCTTTGGCAGAAGAACCAAACGAAGCTTGGAATCAATTTTTGACAAGAGACAAAGACACAAGTGCACAATTTTGAGCAATAAGATCAAATACAACCGTGACATGAAATACAAAAAAATATGGTAGACATAACAAATGAATCGATTCGGAGACGAGATGCCGAGAAGTTGCCAAAAGGGATTCAGACGAGTTTGGGATTCCAATTTCATATTAGGAGGCATTGCAATATCAATTTAAATATTCCGGATGCCCAGCATACTTTGTGCTCACTTTTCTTTCAACTTTTCGCTAGACATTCGTTACAATTGATTAGCTGTAACTGTGAGAACTATGAATAGCCACCGGTAAATTGGACCATGTGGTCAATAAGTTACTGTGTAAGTATTATGTAATATTGTCTCACCTGATCCAAAATTGAGGTATATATTTTTATTTATTGCAATACAGGGTGCACCTGACTGATGAAGCCACCTTAATTTTGTTATAACTTTTGACAGACTGTTTCGACAAGAATGAGCGAATGCCCAATTCAAAGCTGAAGAACAAGATGAATTAATAAAATTCGCTACGAAAGCTATCTTGGCTAGGTGTCTGCATCAGTCGCGCTTGCGCACTTTCGAAGCTTTTTTATTCGGGGTAATCTCAAATTCGGCATAACAACCCTGACTAAAATGACGTCATTCTGGTAAATATGGGCTGACCAAGACACACTTCTTTCAGGAATTTGCCATGTTTTCCAAGAATGACGGGTATTAAGGTATTCCAAGTCCGTTATGCACCCCCAACACAGTTTTAAAAATTGGAATGTGGGGACTACCACTAACTTGGAGTGGACAAATGATTGGATTTACATGTGATGCAAAATGTGTATGTGCCTTGAGTGATAGAATAGGAGACGTTGTGGTAACGGTAAGCCTGGAAACTAAGTTCTAGTTGTAATAATCCGCATTAAATTTTTAGTCCAAAAACAGGACTATTCTTTAAATTTGTCTGATTTCTAAAAATTACTAAGAATTCTCACACTTATAAAAAATGTATGGATGGCGTGGTGGAAAGAATCATAAAAACTGGACAGGAATGAGTCACTCGTTAGCTTCCTATTAGATTTCCAACTCGTCTAGTGTAAAATACTTTGTGTCATCAACATGAACATTTTTGGGTAAGATTGTGCCAGAATCAGGCAATGTTTATGGGTTCTTACGTTGGGACGTTACGACGTGACATGAGTTTAGTTTAGTGCAGTGGAACGATTACGAGATTCCCATAACGGAACTCAACTAAAATGTGCAAGAAAATGTTTCCGATTTATTTGTGTGGATGTGTTTTGTACCTGTTGATTTGTATTCAATTGTCACAGCGTGATGTTCTTGGCGTGTACAGAAAAGAATCAATAATTGTTGAAATTCATATGAACCACCCTGTAAACGAAAACATGATATAAAAATCAAGCATGAAACGAAGATCTCTATTTGTTTTAATGCTTGTTCGATTTACAGACGGATGATTCGTTGGGTATTTGCTATTTCCTGGTCAGCCGAAAGAAAACATTTCTCACCAACATGTTTTTCACCCGGCTTACTCGCGCGGTAATGCATGACAAACCGAATTATTTTTGCAAGTTAGGCTTTGCTAGCACCAAGTATCTGAAACTATTTCTATTTCTTTATTTTTGAACAAAAAAGTCAAGCAACGAATGGTCATTCTTCATCCTCCGTCGTGATTTTGATCGCCAACCATTATTTTTCGCTAGTCTTGCCAAGTTGGCGGAGTTATCTCTCCAAGAATAAGTGAAGAGAAATAACATTAACTGAAATACAATTCCTAACATGTAACTACAAACAAGATAGACACATAAATGCACAATTACTAGTACAGGGTTGTTCCAGAAAAATCATTCCTTTTAATTGGAACTATTTTAACCGGGCTCATTTGTTATTTTGGATAATTAACAATTGGCAGTTACTTAACGCACCTAATTGTTTTGCCTGTCCAGCAACCCACTTAAGCACGATCAGGTTCTCTAAGGAAATTCTATGAAAAGAGATGTGTTGTCCAAAAGATTTCATGTCAAACTGGACCAACAGGTCCTTCCGTTTCGTGTCAACTGTAAACTAAACCTTTTTATGCTTGGAATGAGATGTGTTTGGTGTAGTTGAAGTTTGTCTGGACATTCGAGGATTGACGATCAACTCGTCAACATCTTAGTTCGTGTTTGGAGTTTTGGATCGGAGTTCGTGTTCAAGTCATTGCGTGAACGAGAGAGTCAGAGATAGAGTAGGAAGCTTTCCTTGAGTTAACGTTGAGGTTAGGAATAATTGAGTTATTTTATTAATTAATTAATAATTACTTTTATCAGGCAGTGTTCGAAGTTGTAGGGAATAATAGATTTACCACATTATTATAATTGTCAACTTGTGCGTGCGTACGTCTATTTATTGCATTGTGTGTTTTATTGACTTGGGGCAAATTGGGCAATTTACTTGTGCATCATTGACTGCGTGAGAGTGTGAACTTTGGGGTGTGTGTGAGGGCGAAGATCTAGAACACTGAGAAAGGTTAATTAGTTAACCTACGCCCAGATCTATCAGTACGGCACAGGGTGGTAAATATTTCGCTTCACGTTTCATACACTTTGCAGTCAAGTTCATGTTAACTAATTTATGGGCCATCCTGTACGCATGGCATCGAGTAGAATTTATTTGTCATGTCGCAAAGTGTCAGAGGAGTTTCGTTTGAAAGACAAGACAAGGACAAGGAAAACCGAAAGCCTCAAGGAGATTGAGGTTTACAACAAACGTGACTTTGTCTGTGGACCCCAGTTTTCTAGTTACCTCCTGCGAATTCTATAGAAATCGCTCCGGGGCTAACAAACCATGCTGTTTTTCAATTGAAAGACAGGACAGGGCGGAAGTGTGTGATTTTGACATGCAAATTGTGCGTTTGACATGCAAAACAAATTCCGGATACATATGTGGTAGGACATTGCATTTTAATATAAGAGAAACTAAAATTTAAATTTCACACCCGCGCAACTACTGATTATTTGGCGGAAGAACCAAACGAAGTTTGGAATCATTTTTCAACCAAAGACAAAAATTGTAAGTGCACCATGCAGAGCAATAAGATCAAAGAGTGCAATGACATGGAAAACCAGGAAAATATGGCAGACATAACAAATCAATCGATTCAGAGGCGAGATCTCGAAAATTGCCAAAAGGGATTCCGATGAGCTTGGAATTCCAATTTCACATTATCCAGCATCACAATATCAATTTTAAAATTCCAGATACCCAGCATAGTTTGTTCTGATTACTCTTTGAGCTTTTCAATAGACATCGCACTGAATTATTTTCCAGTTGAAAATAGGAGTAGGCTGTTCGTCTCCGGTGTGGTAAACGGGGTTGTTCTTAACTCATGTTTAAGTAACCTAGTGAAATCCAGATGTTGAAAGTCTTTCGGTTCACTGTAATATTGTCCTACCTGATCCAAAACTGGTTTACATATAAATATTGTATGTAATCTTTGCAATCAACTAGCTCTGTACAAAATTTTATGTAGGTAACTTGAATTACTCTCATAAAAACTTTCCATGGAAAAGGTAACATTAGTCGACCTTGAGTCATTCGTGTATTACTGAATTAGAGCAGAAATTATAATACCTCTTTTGAAACTAAAATTTTGCATGAAAACATTTTTGATTACGACGAAGGTGAAGCATATTGGCAAGATGAGGCTTTCAAATTGATCTTGAAACATAAATCTTTAAATAATATTTTATTATTAAAAAGGATGAATGTAAGCCGAAAACATTCCCCCTCACTTAATATGCTGAGTGTTATATGATGACTAATAGTTATGAGAGTGTATGTGACATTTTTAACAATAATGAACTCACTTGTAATAATTGTGGTAAAATGGTTTCTTTTGATGGTTATTTCTGTGGGTCTATTGATAATAATTATTATCGTGTATACATTGAGGTTGATCTCCTTAACAACAGAAATAAGAGGAAATATGACATTAAAGGAATGCTGCAATGCGTATATTGTTTCATTTTTTATCATAGAAATAACTGCTCGCTTTCCATCTCCAACTTATCTTATTTGAAAAAAATTCAATCTCGTGACTGGGCGTGTCAAAATTGTGTCCCTGAATTTGAGCCGTTAATTAGTAAATTGATGAAAATATCAAGAGTTAGTGATATATATTTACAAATTTCCTGGTGAAATTGTTTACTATGCTACTCTGTGAATGTAATATTATTTATAATTTGGACATGAGTAAGTTAACTAAAAATCTGAAAATTGTTTTGCAGAAATTTGTACAAATTGACTACGGTTAATATTGGATGTGTTGAATTTACTGGAAACAATTAATTACAAATTGTTACATGATTAATGGCTACGGTTAATTATATTGATATTTGTATCGATAGTGATCTAAAATTTAAGAAGTGATCAAATCAACTGAAAACGGACTGGATGAAGTAAAAAATTTTTTTTGTTCTATTCTAATTTATATAATTGGCTATTATCTACATCTCTTAAAATCCAAATTTAAGTTAAGCTTAGTTATCAGTCGGAATCAACTGTGACCTACTGATAATTCAATATTTCATCTCTGATGTTAATGTTGTGTGGGCTATGATTTTTGATGACTTAAAATAAACTTACATCCAATCCAATTCAATCATCCAATCCAATCAAATGTCAACTCAGCCTTTTTCACGTTCTCTCTTGACGCAGAAGGAACAAAACTGAAAACCTCGTTGGAGAAATTGAAACGACATTCGGATTTCACATGAAGGTAAACGTACGGTACAGGGTGGTTCAAATTTTCTATTCATGAATCCCGACACACAGATTTCATTCAAGCTCATGTTAATTAAGTCATGGGCCACCCTGTACGCTTGGGACCAAGTAGAATTTTGTTTGTCATGTCACATAGTGTCAGAGGAGTTTGGTTTGAAAGACAAGACAAGGAAAACCAAAAACCTCGAGGAGATTTAGTTTTACAAGAACAAACGTGGCATTGTCTTTACATGCTAGTTTTCTAGTTACCTCGTGCGAATTCTATAGAAATCAATCTGGGGCCAACGAACCATGCTGCTATTTTTTCATAAGGAGACAAGAATTGGCGGGGGTATGGAGATTTAACATGCAAATTGTACGTTTGACATGCAAATCAATTTCCAGATATGTATGTGGTAGGACACAGAATTTCAAAATAGTTGTGAAAATGAAATTTAAATTTCACTCCCGCGTGACTGCTCCTGATTTTTTGGCGCAAGAATCAAACGAAGTTTCGAACCAGAGGCAAAAACCGCAAGTGCACCATGCAGAACGAAAACATCAAAGACTGCATGCCATAGCATGGATAATAAAGAAAATATGGTCGACATAACAAATCAGTCGATTTATAGGCGAGACCCCAAAAATTGCCAAAAGGTATTCTGACAAGTTTGGAATTCCAATTTTATATCACAGTTCAATTTTAAAATTCCAATAACTCCGGATATCCGGCATATTTTGTCCTGATTTTTCTTGGAACTTTTCATCAGACATTCCAATAAATTATTGTTTAGTTGGAAATATGAGTAGTAAGTTGGTCGTGGTCCTTTGTTATAGGAAACAGGGTGGTTCATTAGTCACTGTATACGTAACGTAATGAATTCAAGGCACTTAAATTAATATTTTGCTTTACTCTAATGTTGTCTTACCGGACCCTAAATTGACGTGTATATTCAGTTAGTGATACATTTTTAGGTAACAAACCCGCGAATTTTTCTCGCTTGTTTCAAGAAAAAATTGCTGGACGAAATTAAAAACCAAAGACTGTTTCCGTCCATTTTCTAGACGAGCGTGCTACTAATCACTTTATTATTCAAGTGCTCCGGGAATAATTTTTAGGCAAAATATATGAACAGTAGTTTTTAACGCCTGGGCCCTCATGAATATGCAAATTCTGTCTTCTCTAATTTGCTGAAAATGTAAATTGCAGGATTTGTTAGCCTTTTAACCTCGCCAATCCCTCTCCTGGTACCACTATCGCAAGTGAAATTTAATTTAATCAGAATCTTTGCACATGCCGCAAATTAACATAAAAGAATTTCAGCATCTCGGAGATTCTGAGTTAGAGTCCAGACTTAATCCCGTAAGTCAGGGTAGAAGTCGAGTCTGTTTTAATTTTTTTATAACAGAGTGTTCCGTTAATTTTTTTTATAACAAAGCCCTACCCTTATTTTAAGCTGCGACACCCTGTGTTTACCATTTGAACTGTGATATGCCTGATACTTTTTATAGCAAGGGCTCAACTCTTATGATATAAGTTCGGGATTTAGCTCAGGACAACAAAATAAGGAAACACCGAACTGTCTGGCGACTCGATCTCTTGTATCGTATCTCAGAAACTTTCACTTACAGGGACTTCCGCAGAACGTATTGTTCGTCAATGCAATCTCTGAATGAGAAAAAATAACTCGGAAGACTGGACTTATCCGGTTTAAGGCAGTGGGCCGTCATTTCAGCTGTGGCAACTATTTATTTAGCTGCTGCAATTATTTATTTGGGCAACTCTTTATTTAGCTTTGGCAATTATTTAATTAACTGTGGCCACAATTTATTTAGCTGCTGCAATTATTTATTTAACTGTGGCAACTATTTTTTTGAGGGGACAACTGTCAACATATTTGTGGCGATTTATTTTTTTAGCTATGGGAACTATTTATTTAGCAGCAGCAATTTATTTATTCAGCTGTGGCAACTATTTATTTAGCTGTGGTAACTATCTACTCAGCTGTGGCAATTTATTTATATAGGTGTGGGAACTATTTATTTAGCCGTGGCAATTGATTTATTTAGCAGCGACAATTGATTTATTTAGCTGTGAGAACTATTTATTTAGCTGCGACAATTGATTTATTTAGCTGTGGGAACTATTTATTTAGCTGCGGCAATTTATTTATTTAGCTGTGGGAAGTATTTATTTAGCTTCAACAATTTATTCAATTAGCTGTGGGGACCCTCTATTTAGCTGCGGGAACGCTTTATTTAGCTGCTAACTTTAGTATTAACCACATTCAAAATAGTTTAGTAATTTGCCCGTAACAAAAGTAAAAGAAGCATAAGTTTTAGAAGAGAAAATCGTCCAACTTTCTTCATTCAGGTGCATTGAGCAAAAGGAGGAATGCGCGGCGAGGGTTCAATTCCTTTCATTACTTTTAGAGTGGATCATGAAAACTTTCTTTTCTTCTCCATAGTTATGAAGTCGTGCGACGTAATATTCGGAGTAAATGACTTATTGCGGATGCCCAGTCCGTCTGTCCGTCCGTCCGTGTGTGCGTTCCGATGCAAGATATAGGATTATCCCTTAAGAGTGCTCCTTACCGTTCTTTATGCTTTAAGGTGATTGCCT
>JAQFYE010002420.1:0-18078 GCA_034694305.1 Protaphorura glebata
GGGTGTGGCAATGGGTTTGGCTGTATCATTATGCATTTTATTGATTCCAACTCGTCCGCCAAAAAACTACCATGCACAACCATCATTTATTCTGTCTCACGCTGGAACGCTGTGAAGCGCGCTGAACACATAACAGTTCCATATCATCAGCATATATTAGGTGAAAGTGAAAGTGAAAGTCCAAGCCCAGAGGTCTTTCTTCTCAACTTTCTTCAGAGAAAGCGTCTTGGAAACGCTTTCCTCTCCATGCCTCCCACCTCTCACGTCTTGTCACGAAAGGAACAAAAACTGATCTCTCAAGGAAATCAATTGTAGTGTCACAACACAACATCAAAAACTTCGTATTGATTTATCAGTGAGTGTCGCGTCAACCATTTCTTATACATGTGTTGTTTTCATCACATAATGACACATTTCATATTCGTAGCCAGAACACTTAAAATGATTCCAGGTTTTGACCTCACCTGACCTAAATTTTACTGATACATGCAAACGGTTTACCTTGTTAGAGATAATGGACGACAGAAATAAAATAGAAATGTGCGCAGTGCAGTGTTATTGATACCTTCTGACAAAACTTTTTTCACAAAAGAATCAGGTCAGATTCGCCCCCGGTGCCCTTCCCACTCCAAATACTAATTAGTATTTATTTTACACAAGTAGGACGCACTAATTAGTTCGACAGTTAAACAATCGAACAAAACTTCAGGCAAATTAAGTTTGAGCATTTTGAAACACCGTAAAATGTTATTGTCTATTCTATTTCCTACAGTGCAGTGTCGACAAGATGACAAGATTCCGTTAATATTCTTATAACAGGCGTAAATGCAAGTATAAATTACCATTCCACCTGACGACCTGAGGCTTTCGTTATAAGTTACTTATTCATTTCATTGTGGTCCGGAACTTCAGTCGACGCTGTTGTCAACATTCCGATCGTAATGGTCAACGTATTTGCCATTTGAATACGGGAGGATAGCCTTAGTAGAATAAAATTGTGGTGAAGAAAAATTCATTTAAAACAACCGCCATACCATAATATGTACAGTATATTGTCAATCCGTGGGAATCGAACCCTCTGCATATTGAATTGTGAGCAAGTAGCTGTTAGATAACTTCTCCAGTGCAGCGCAGGTAAAATCACCATATTCCGCAGATATAAATTGTAGCAACTTCTATCTCCAAGACCACCCAGTCGGTAGACCTGGAAAATGACCTGGAATGTGAAGGAAAGTCATAAGAACCGGACTAGATTCATTGCATTGCTTTTCCTTGCACACGGAGTCCTGGAGTGTGTCTGGAACTCTGGAGTCTGGAAGATCCTAATCTCTGTCTCACACTTTCTCTCCTAACTTTCACGGTAGACACACAAGGAAACCACTTTTCGTGTAAAAACAATCCAAGAGGTCAGCATTGTGGTCCCAGGTTCAATTCCTGGTCTGTCCACTTCCCAATTCCTTGTACGGCTGGATGGTCGCACAGTACTTGGTCTTCAGAGATCTTGGTTTCATTATATGGGTGGATGGGGCCTCTAGAGTAACTTCTGTAGAGAAAATCTACCTAGTCGATATTAATCCAGGTTTGCGAGCCAAGGTTAAGAGCCAAGGCCGAGGATTTGAACTGAAAATGATTAACAGTAAGTTAAACCCTATTCCTAACAGTTATAGTCAAAACGTCGAAAGCGATTTCCTTGTGAAAGAAAGAGTTATGTAGGTGGCTAGGTTTCCAGAGTATTTTCCCTAATGGAGAAATGGGTCTGACGCTAAGTTGCGTACTAAGTATGTAATAAGAAGGTGGTTGGTCTACATGGGTCTACAATGCCCACCCGCCGATCCATAATATAATCCATTCCGTCTAAACCTTAAGTCTTGGAATAAAAAGTAAAAGCATGGATGTGAATTACTTTGGATGAACAGATTACGAGCTGATGAACTGGGACGGTAATTTAGTTCATCCCATGTCTTTCATGATGATTTCCAAGAGAATACCCGCATTATCACAAATATAAAGAACAGGCCAAAAGTTCAATGACTCCTGGGACAGTTAAGTTAACAGGGTGGGCCAAAAATATTATTTGCTATTTAAATTAATATTAAGGGGTACTCACTTGATTGTGGTCACTTTTCGTACGCCTACATCTCGCGCAGTTTGGGGAGGAAAATTGTTCTAGAGAACCGTGATAGCCTAAAATGTCCAGGAAAGGTGCCCTTAGTAGTATGAAAATACTTTAGACAAAAACAACCAATTAAATAAACTGCGGTAATTCTGTGCGGGTTTCCGATTGAGAAGTTACACAAGCTCGGGATTAAGAGTAAAATTCCCAGCTATATTTGGATGAAAGGTCACTGTTTTCACTTGACCTAGTTTCAGAGTTTGATCACATATGATTGTCAAATACGGGTAAAACTACTTTATACCTGCGGGGTCATTCACTCCAGGAATAGTGGAAATAATACTCAAAGTTTTCTCAAAGGAATGACACATTTGAATCAGGCAAACTAAACTTAAATCAAACTTTTCGATTAACAAGCAAAACTTGAAAGAGATGTCAAAAGTTCATTCATGCAAAAAACTATATGCATTTGCCAAAAGATAATCTTATGAACATATGTACGCCAGCTATGGAAATAGAGAATTCATTCATAAATTACACAAGGAAAATGTGTAATCTAGAGAAGTGCACTATAAATGAGTCGCATGACATGAGATTTTTACAAGACTAATTTTCCTAATCAGAGTGTTATGAATTATCTCACGTTCTTTTCGTTTCATGACTTGAATGGATGGTTGCTTTAATTGCAATTTGATTTAATATGTCAACAAGTCGTAAAAATGTTTGACATGAAATATGAGACCGCCGTGGATTCCACTACAGTGCAGGACATTAGACCTTGAACCCATCTGTCAACATTTATGTGTTTATGCCTGATATGTAAATAAATTTACTAGTCGGTGTCTAAATCCTGCATAATATAAATCCATCAGCTTTAACGCCTCAAATCAAACTCGATTATATTTGTATGAGCTCACCTAGTAAGATAGCGTTGTCAAGTTATTTTGGTCACAACTACTCGTCAATACCATCATATCACTGGCAAAGGACGGGGCACAAACTTTATGAAAAAATGTACGCCAATTCCCCCAAGGCCCTTGTGACCCTGGACAACTTTTGTGAAAGTCCTAGCCCAAAACTCTAACCGTTTGGCCTCTAAAATACGCATGTGGGCATGTACTATGCTGTAGAGTAAAAGCGAAAGTGAAAGTCGGTATACTGCATCGCACGTGCGCACCTGTGTATTTTCGACGGCTAACGGTTAGACTATTGGGGTAGGACCTTCACAATAGTTGTTCAGGATCGCTAGAACTACAATATACCAAAATTTCAGGGAATTCCAAAGGCGTACATTTTTCCATAAGGTTTGTGCTCCCTTCTTTTTTACAGCCTACGGAAACAAGCCGTCGAATATTATTATTTGTTATTTGTTTCTGT
The DNA here is from genome assembly GCA_034694305.1 of Protaphorura glebata. Classification (NCBI taxonomy): domain Eukaryota; kingdom Metazoa; phylum Arthropoda; class Collembola; order Poduromorpha; family Onychiuridae; genus Protaphorura; species Protaphorura glebata. The sequence continues at coordinate 3,491 of JAQFYE010002420.1, forward strand.
CCATGAGTTCATTGCATGTACATGAATTAAAAACTTGGAAACGAACTGGACACCGCACCACCACAAATTCCGTAAATTAGTAATATTGTAATTATGTCAGGTTAATGTTCTGACATAGTGTTTCAGTGGATTGGATCGATGGAGCAACGAGCAAGAACAAAAGGAATGCGGTTTCAGATTTGACGACATATGGGAATATCGATCACCCAGACTCACTAAATGTTTCAATTATGGTTCCAAGTATAAAGTAGCGATTCCATATGGCAGTTACTTGCAAATTAGTGCCGGATACTAACTTACAGATCCAGAAGCAGGTATTGATTCTGTGGTCGGTAGGTAGAATTTATTCCAGAAAATTTGCAGATCACTTCTGTCTTGTGCAATCGCCACTTTCCTTTCCAGACTCAAATTAACTGCAATACTGCAAACCCACAACATGCCACAATAATTGAAATGTATGTACTTGTGGGTCCTTTGAACTCATTTCACTGACACGTCTCGTTGTGCATTTTCCTAATAATTCTAAAATTTTGTATTCCATGCACAGACAACTCGTGTCAGGTCTCATAACCCCTTCTCTATAGTCGATTTTGCACAGGGTAGTCCATAACAATTGACAATCTTTGAATATCAATTGAAATCCAGCTTCCAATATGTCTGAAATGCAAATATGGTAATGGACTAACAGCAGACACCTATTATGAACCACCCTGTAGACCAAAATCTTGTTCCAGTTAAGTTGTCGTGGGCAATGAAGCGGTGCTTAACTTCACATGATTGCTAAGTGATGAAAACGAAGGAAAAGAAATTGAGATCGTTTGAAGGAATCTGAAGTGCAGGCATCACTTTAATGGTCAGACATAGGGGTTCCTATCCTGTAGTTAATGACATGTGCTAATAAAATGACTTTGACAGAGAAGTGTTAAAAACTTTTCTAAAGATCAAAGAGAACAGAATGACGCAGAATGCAGATGCAAGTTGTGAAGATAAGTGCAAATTGAAAACAGAACTTTATAATTAATAAACTTTCCAACTAATTTCATACAAAACACACAATGCAATCTGCAAGTTCACTCAAAATTAAATTAAGCGCATTCGTATCACTTTCTGTTCTAGAAATCAGTGCAAAGGACTTTATTACTGCTGGGTAATATATCATGCGGTTTTAACCAACCCAATCTCTACAAAATAGAATTGTTGGGCCATATTTCAGCTCGACGGTGTTAGTAAATCGGACCCAAATTGTACGATCAAACGGTAAAGACCGTATTTCAAGTGCAAATGTTTCACGTGTTCAATTCAATAGAACTGTCAAATGAAATGAAGTTATCAAAAACTTAAATTATTTTCATTTCAAGGGTTTCACCGCAAATGAGACTTCTGCACGATTTCTGAAGAGAGAACCTCTTTATTTATTTTATTCGGGTCAAATGCACATAATTTTTCTAACCAATCTTCCCGGCTACCGCGATACCGCGATTTCGATCGGTCTCTGTGCTTAATCTTCATCACCAACCGAGTCCAGTCGTTTTTAGACCCCAATTTGCATGCAAGATGGACAGGGATAATTAGTGTCGTGCATCGTGCTTCCACTGCAAATCATTTATGCATGAATTCGTTTGGATTCTACTGTAGGTTGCTTTCCATACTTGCACTTACGGAAACATTATGGGCATAGGCTACAAAATGTTATTTTTTAATACATTATACGATTCCGAATACAGAAATGGCATTTTCTCCAGAATTATTATTTTAGAAAAATCATCAAATTCCAAGGCACCGAGAACAAAAATTCGTGGTCCTGGTGAGCTTCGTAATTATCTATAACTTCACGATACGGCGTATCGCACTTGACCATGTCGTAACGTAAGCACAAATACGGACATTTTAATTGTATGTGTAGTATACATTTTGGACGGAAATAAAGATTTCCAGGTAGGCAGGGTACCCGGTTACTGTAATCTGATTGTACATGTAATTTACCCTTTCTTCAGCAATTCAAAATTCTAGACTTAAGAAAATGAAACCGAAAGGCGGACAGGCCTTCATTAAACTTACGAACTCCAGCTAAGGTAAAACTTCCAGACAGCAATCATATTATTCATGCATATTCCGTTGTCGGATTTTCTGAAAACGATAACTAATTACCTTCTTTGTAAGGCATAACGTAGATTATATGTGAAGTCTCCACGCCCCCAGTGTGTTTAATCTTCAAAAACCTAAAGCTTTGGATTTTGTGCTCGCTGTGTAAAGAAATTGAGTCCAAAAGTCCGATAAGACTTTCACCGGCATGCAAAATGACAATTGGGAGGTTTGAATCACCAGTCCAATGAATTATTAAGTTCAAACAGCTCAAGAAACTCCAGGGATTATAGAACATTACTTGGACAGAACGTAGACTTCGCAAGTTGAATAAACAAGTCAGGCACGACTAAATGTAATAAGAAAATATGTATATCTTACAGGGCGGTTCATATTCAAGTTTGACGGAACGACAAGTAAAAATTGTTTTCAATGTAATTTAAAGTATTCAATATAATAAGTATGTCTTGCATTCTGTTGAAGCCGCGTTGACAAGGCAAGGGTCGTGGACCACCCTGTATATTTCTGAGCTCCAATGCAAAATATTATAATATCTTTCGATGAAAGTAGTGTCGACTGTAGATTATTACCTGACTGTTGACTTTCACTATCAGCCATCCGATAAGAGAAGCGACTTTCACCACGGAAAATATTTAATGCACGTCCGAATGTTGACAACAGTGCGTACTGAAATTCTTGGCCTTAATAGAAGCAATTAAATAGCTAACTCTAATTACCGATGAAGGCAGAATACCCACATACTATACTCAATATTGGGTAGAAAGTTGTGACAAATTATGAGAATTGATCACAATAATGTGTCATTGTATTACGATCAACAATGCTCACAACCTTGCAATTTAACTTCGCACATCAAGACAATTCTAACGGGTTGCAATTTATGTCCATACACATACATCACTACCAGACTCGGGTCAATTACTTTCAAATTGTAATTACCACAAATATGACCAATTAGCCGCCGAGGCTTCCATAGACGCCTGGGTCTGGGTCCCGTTAAACGCCGGGCCACGAGATGGGTAGTTCAATAAGTACGCGTAGTTCGAATCGCCCCGGTGCTCAAACAAACGCCCGGGTCAAAAGGTTCAAATTCTAACTAGTCCGGGCACTCGGTCATTTACGGTAGTTACAATAACAAATTACCTAGTAATTTCTGAATGCGACTAATTATTATTACAATAATTATGCATAACTAATTACAGTTATCAAAGAAATTGATCCAAAAGTGAAGTCTAACCATCACCTAATAAAATTAGTACCATTTAAGACTATTCGACAAATTTATTAAGCCGAGAGTGGGATTCTTAATCAGAGTACCCCTCGGGCTGATGGGCTAAGTACTTATCAAGTCCTGACCAGGGGATCGAACCCCGTACAAAGCAAATAGCAAATTTAATGGGAACTGTCAACTGCTACAACTACAGCTCCACTGTCATGGTTCTCAGGACTTTCAATGAATTGCCATACCGAACCATGGAAAATCAATTTGGGCGCAGAATTCAAGCTTATTTTGATTTTCAAGAACAAAATACAAAACCGGGACGGACGGAACGTTTCGGATTTTGGCTTATTTAGTTAATTTTATATCAGTTTTCGGCAGTTTGTTTCTCTGTTTGCCAGTTGAGGGATTTTAAGACTCTTGGGATCGGTGGTTTGGAACATTGATAATACGTATGGTAGGTACCAATTTTATTTTTCGAAAATCCATTATAATATAATTAATTTTGTATAAAAATGTATAGGAACTGTACTTCCGAGGGCTAGAAATCTTTCTTAATTTAATCTTTAATTTAATATTAATATTAATATTATTAATGAGTAATTAATATTAATGAGTTAGATATGTTAATAATATAATCAAGAACTTTAATAATGAAGAATGAAGTAATTTCTTATTCTCTTCAGTCTTTCTTGGCCAATCCTCTTTTGTTCAAACTTCATGAATTGATGAGGGAGTCACCGACCAAAGTATTTGTTAATTTATGTAGGTAAAACGTACTTAACTTTATAAATAAAATGAAACCCATGAAATAGTGAATTAAATTACGATTTTGTATCTTCCACAGTTTTCTGACTGATTTATGAAGATCTGATTGAAATACAAATGGCTGGACTTAATCTCCTTATAGCAGCATACGAAAGTGATGACGAGGGGGATGAGAATCAAGATTTGAGTAAAAATGATGAAGCGCAAATAAATTCAACAGTTGACAAAAGAAATGATGAAGATTTAGACAGTCCTGCCACTATTGGTGATTTTGATTATGGTGGTCATACGAAGAGGTTTATTTACAATACAATTAAATTAAAAGTTAATTAGTAAATCACCTGGATGCATCTAACTTTACTTTGTTTGAAACTATAAAATGTCAGATTGAATTTATGTATTTAGATTAAAATCAATTTCCGGCAAGGCGCTGTTGCCTCTACCAGATGAAGTCAAATCAATGTACAAGGACAATGATGTCCCAGAAGATAATCCAGATTTACATGACGGACGTGAGAGATCGTTCCCCCACAAGCGAGGAAATTGGACTTCTTTTGTCTATATCCCATTCAAAAGTAAAGCATATAACTTTCAAACACTATTTCTCCATATAAGAATAAATAATTGTAGAAATATCGCAGTCTAATAATCTCTGTACAAATATAGGTCTAAACACCGGAGGAATGGAACATTTGTATAATCATATTAATTCCCCGAAGAGTCATGTCGATGAAATCCGAAGAATTCAAGAGCCTCATTTGTCATTAACTAAAACGGTTGTCCTCCGTCACCATTGGATTGATCCATTCATTTCTAGTCTTCAATCAAAATTAATCAGCTGCAATACAGAGTAAGATTTTATAAATTATGAGGAGAATCCAGTATGTCTGAAAAGTCTAATTAATTGTTAAAATTCGTACAAGTTTCTCCAATTTGGCAACGAAATCATTTTTTTTGGGGGAGCCGACATAGTGATATTGTGATCTGTAGAATTTACATGTCAACTTTTCTTTTTACATTTTTAGAGTGGACTTGCTGCTGGACACTTTGGAAATCTATGTAAATGAGGAAAAGACAAGAACATTTCTTGGAATGAAAGTTCTCCCGACAGAATCTCTTCTTAGCCTTGTCTCAACGTGTGACCTCAGTCTTTCAGAGTTTAATTTGGAGCCGTATTATAAAGTTTGTGAACAATTATTAAAAAATACACAATTAATACGGATTTCTCAATTCTCAAATTGGTTTTATTATAAGAACTAAATTTCTCATTGCAGAACCCATCATTTCACATTAGTCTGGTTTGGATGATTGGGGACCAGTCGATGTCTGACATCCTCAAGAATTATACGAAGCGGATTTGTCATTACTGGGACAAATTATGTGAGAGTGATCCATCTTTAAGAACACTAGCTGTGGACACACTTGAGCTTAAAACTGGTCATAATATTTATAAGTTTGAACTTCCGGAAACTTAAACAATAAGTATTGAAGACGTTTGGCTCGCTGGATTCAACATACGTCATAATTGTTAACCGTTTGTATTTTTATATCAAACTTATTTGTTATTACTGATTAAATTAACGGTAAGAAAGAAGTTTCTGTTATTGATTTTAATTAATTAGTTTATCAGCACAACCTTCTACTTTTAAAGTAATCTGAAGTCTGAAGTCTGAAGTTGAGAAGATATTTTCATTCTGAGAAGAAATATGGTGTTAAAAGGATTACATAATAGCATTTCAGTATTGGTAAAACTTGAAAAGGTTGCAAGTTTTCTTAAAAACCGAATTTTGGAAATCACTACCACTAACTTATTGCAACAATAAGAATTTATGCGAATCTGAAGTCATGTTTGATTAGATTCACCTCATTTGTCGTTGAGTTTTCTTTCAGTAAACTCATTAAAATAATTTTGCAACCCGTTTTAAACAGTATTTAAAATAATCTAACCGGATTCCCTTATTTCATTCCAATTTCAGGTTTTCAAAACCGTAAGAGCATGTAAATTCTGTGATGATATTTTAAACAAATCTCGAGAAATGGAAGGTCATTAATAATATTTTGCCTACATTTCGTGAGGAAAATTGTGAAGGAAGCTCTCATAAAAGTGCAAATTTACGTGGTTGACCTAAATTTTTTTACTGGCTAATTTTACCAATTATATTTGGTAAGAAACGAGACATTTTATGACAATTTTACAAAAACTGAATAATTAGTCCGAAATCATAAAAATTGGAAATACCTAGACAAATAGACAATTTTTCAAGATGACGAGGATGTTTAATTTCCTGAAGCCTGTAATTGTGGTCATGTGCAAATCTGTACCCTGCAAGACTACGCATGATAAAATTTCAGTGTATAATTAGGATAATGAATTTTCAGAAGTGTTTCCAAACGAACTAAATCGTATTTTCATCACTATTTTATTTCTTGAGTAAAAAATATTGCATCACTATTTCTCTTTAAATGAAAGAGCATAGAAAGTCCGCCATTGTTCTCCCCGCGAATTTTCGTCCGACCACATTCTCTTCAATTTTGACCATCCTGAGAAACCTGACAGATTTTTGAAATTTCTAATTTTCTTGGAAAAGTAACCGTACAAACACGAGGAATCATCTTTCAGTAGTCAGTATTACTCACACAACTGTCTAAAAAGGTAAGTTTTAATTTATTACAAAGGCACACAAGATATAATACGAAATTAAATTAAATATGTTTTGGAATCGTATCGCGAAATCGCGATGATGCCGGTCAGTCACCGGTGCGGTATAATATTTCATCAGTAATCAGTATCGCCACCGTACCTATTAATTTTCAAAAAGATCACTTTTACATAAAAATTTTGGTAGTAAAAGAAATCCTCGTTATATATAACGTAAACGTACCATCCAATGGGACTAGATAAATAAGTAAACTGATTATTAATAAAGTGTGAGAGATCGGACTCTTAGTTAATTTTTCTTGTTATGATCAAGAATTTCAGTTTATGCTGTTGTTAACATTCAGACCGTTCGTTTTGTCATTTTCTAGATGTACACGTTAATTAATATTCGCTTTAAGATGGGAGGTGTATGGTCAAACTCAAACACCAACCACCATCCAATTTGTTCGTATCTGCTGAGCTTTTTATTTTTCATTTGACTAAGGAGGTACCCCTAGTAGTAAGGAAAAGGAAATAAGTATTTAATGCGGAAGCCAGGCTAATTATAATTAATTTATTTTATTTTATGGAAAACTTTTTGGAATGAATTCATTGCAAAATGATAATGCAACTCTTTATTAATTTTTTCAGGAGTTTATATAAAATCGGATCAATATGCCGCTCTTCTGTCGATTTTACAAAGAGAAGTACCCAGAGGTGGATGAAGTGGTAATGGTGAACGTGAAGAGAATTGCAGAGATGGGGGCTTATGTTCATCTCTTGGAGTACAATAATATTGAGGGTATGATTCTCCTCTCGGAATTGTCTCGAAGACGTATTCGGAGTGTCAATAAACTCATTCGAATCGGGAAAACGGAACCGGTCGTCGTCATTCGAGTTGACAAGGAAAAGGGTGAGTGTCATACATTTAGCTTCATACTCATTATTTTTACTTCAATAATGACAACCACATATCAGTCCCAATAATGGGGATGTCCAATTTTTTGAAATACCAAAGCCAAAAGAGCGTCTTCAATTAATCCTGTTTCGGATTCACACTGCCAAACTTGCTACGACAATGGGCATTGTGAGATTTTGACCGTTAATACCGGGAATGTCCAGTTCAATTTGGCAGCCAAATTGGCTGACCTTATAAACTTAGTTTCAGTGGTCAATACATGCAATAATATGTCTTCATTATCTTCAATAGTTTACCAAATCGTACTGAGTATCCGTGCTCTATAATGTGCTTGTACGGCTTTGTGTTTTTGCATTGCATTATCAATGTCAATGCTGAATATTTTGTTCGAAAAGCCGATTAATTAACAGTAAATTTTTCTTGGTTACAGGATACATTGATCTGTCCAAACGGCGTGTAGCCGCTGAAGATATTGAGAAATGTAATGAACAATTCTCAAAGGCCAAAGCTGTTAATTCCATTCTTCGCCATGTGGCTGACCTCTTACACTATGATTCAGACGCACAATTGGAAGACTTGTACATCAAAACTGCCTGGTTCTTTGAAGAAAAGTACAAGAAGAAAGCTTCTTCCTACGATGTCTTCAAACAAGCCGTTCAGTGAGTCTATTCGTAATTATTGACAATTAAAAAATATCAAGTAGTGGCCTCTAACAAAAATAAAATGAAATTTTTAGAGACCCTTCAATTCTTGACGTATGTGGCCTTGACGAAGAGACGAAGACGACTCTGCTTAACAACATTCGACAAAAATTGATGTCCCAATCCGTTAAAGTTCGTTCAGACATTGAAGTGTCATGTTATGCTTATGAAGGGATTGAAGCCGTCAAGAAAGCACTTCGATCTGGCCTTGAAGCTTCTACTGTTGAAATGCCAGTCAAGATTAATTTGATTGCTCCTCCGCTTTATGGTAAGCTAATTATCTACAAAAATTTTTATTCTGTACGATAAAATTTGTATGGAATATACAGCATTTCTAGATAACACACCCAGGTAAAACAATAAAAGCGGGTTACAGTTAAATTAAAACCCCGTCATTTTCTAATGACTAGACTGTATAACTAAACTAATTTCATCAATGGTAGTCCGAACAAGCAGTACAGTGTCAGATCAGATATTCGTATGGTTATGGTATATGATTTAATCAGATATCAGTCAGACGTATTGAAATGTTCAGATACCCCAGTCATCGTTACCCGAATCTAATCAATCGAATCTGAGTCAAATTATTTATAGACTATGCCAGCAAAATCAGAGGAGGTTGTATTATCTAAAATTGAGTAAATTTCCATCTATCCACGTTTGGTATTTAGTCCAGGATTGTCGATATTCATGAATGATGCGCGAGATGTGTTTTTATTTCATTTCCGATCTCATCTGATTGGAAATTTGATTAATTCAAATTATCTGATTTTTGAATGTTGAGCCAAGCTGAGCCGAGCGGTCTAAGTCGGCACTTAATTGATAGTTTCATAAGATTCCAATAAATACAAGATAATGATTCACGCTGTATTTTAATTTCCAAACAGTTGTTACAACATCAACTCCAGAACGAGCAGAAGGAATTGCACAACTTCAAGATGCAATTGATCGTGTTCAAAAGACGATAAAAAGTTTGGGTGGAAGTTTCAACGTGATTATGGCACCCAAAGTTGTGACTGCTCTTGATGAAGCAGAATTGGCCAGAATGCTGGAGAGAGCAGAGTTGGACAATGCGGAGGTTGGTGGAGATGACGATGAAGAGGATGCGGAAGGAGGAGCTGAGAATGGAAAGGATGAGGATGCAGAAGATGGTGAAGGAGATGAGGAAGAGGAGGAAAAATAAAAGTGAATTTATACATTAATCCTACACTTTCTAAAAGAAATTATTAAGATTGAATAGTTTAATCAGATATTAAATAATAGTTAATATACATTCATATAAACTGGATAATTTTGCTCATTTCCAATTCTCTTTGTCATTTTTTTTCTTCGTATGGTGTTTTGGACTAATAAAAATTATTTATACAGCCAAAACGTTGTCGGTGAAATGTCTAGAGTCAAAACTTAAGAATTGAACTTCGTTTTCATTGAATGATAGATTGTTGCGTCAGTTTTTAAGGATTTCTACGTTTTTTTTCACTTTAATACGGTCAAGTTTGTCCCTACTGGTTTATAACTATTTTAGACATTTCGTATTTACCCAACGAGATCTCGTCGTGAGAATCTAAGCACTTTTGATCTGTATTCTGAGAAACCATTCTTTGAAAGGACATCTCAAACACATTACGGGCCAGAGTAGGTTAGTCGGATTTCGCTGGAACGATGTACCTCCAAGAGACGCGCCGTTTGGCCGCTAGAAATATACAGGGTGCATGTGAATATTTTCGTGCAGACCGATCCAATACATCCGGCTTTTTTATGACAATTAGCCTTGGATTGAAACAGTTTGTCATCAACCACAGCCTTCTTGAATGCCTCCCGGATTGGCACTCATCCAAAGCGGCCAGATTTTCGAGGCTTTCAATGACAGGATGCATTAATTATTTTGATAGCTCACTAACGAATCATCCTTTGTCAAAAAATTGGATAGGAATATAAGAATTCTGAAAAGTTTTAATTCATTCAATAAAAGTTTGCAGAGAAAGGTGGCGATAATTGCACTCACTCAACATATCCGCAAAGTAATCAGCGGGTGAACCTTATATATGAGCCAATTACTCATATAAATGGATAAATGGCTCATGGAATATGACCGTGATAATTGTTAATATTTGTCGACTTTTATTGCTCATCTGTCTTTGAATGACTCGCAAAAAAAATGAGGTTTCCTTAGAAGGACCTTTCCTTATTGACGCTGTGTACAGGGTGGCTCATAACTGTCTGCAGCGCTGTCTCGCCTACGCTACGCGCGACCAGGTTCCAGGTTTCTCAAAAGAATTTGAGATAGTTCAGAAATTGTAATGAATTAAGTCCTTCCACCGCGGTAAATTACTAATTTATTTGCTTTCCACTTAAAATGACTAAAGACAGAATTTTAAAGCGCGACCTTAATTTCATTAAAAACTTGCGTTCCTTGAAAACTCAGACCAGGAGGAAACGTCACATTTGCCCCACCATCATTTATTTCACCCGCTAAGGAATTTATCGCAAAATGTTCACCATCGTGCGTGTCGTAGCTTATTCGTCAGCATTGCCAAAGAAGTCGACAAGTTTAGCGGAAAAATAATTTTTTGCTTTTATTACTGTCAAGAATTTCGGTTTGCACTATTGTCAACATTCAGACCAGCTTATCCAACAAATATTAAGAAACAAACACGTGTTTATGACTTCTTTGCACCCAAAGCAAATGAACAACTTCGTACACATTATTCGGATCAGATATGTCATCAATTATTTTCCGTTCCCGCAAAAAGTTAATACAACGGGTGCGGGTGGGTGGTATAGTGTAATTGGAATTCAAGCTCGAGCTGGGATTTTTCTAGCTTTGGACCTTGTAAATAATGAAATGTTTTCTGGAGAAAGGTTAAAATTGTCAAGTTTGCTAGGAGAGATGATTGTTCATCGTCAGAGTCAGAATCATTTTCAAAATTATTAATGTTACATTTTTTACGGACTTTTATATGTCGTATTTAAAACATGTCATACCAGTTCGAAAGACCAACAACTGAAGCAAATAGTAAATCGGTTTGGTTGAACGCACAGCTGTGCGATGAAGAACAAACCATATGTTGTCGAAAATCCATCGCGAATATTTTTACTACTTATGATCAATTGAAATTGTAAGCATGAGAATGAAACACAAAACTCATATAACTAGGAATATGTCATCCCGTCAATAGTTGTGTCACAGAAAAGCGAGTGAAGCGAAGCTCATTATCCCGTCTTATGAAAAAGAAAGGGTGTGATTTTATCGCCCAGTAGAAAAGAGGGATTTCACGGTAGATTAAGACTGAAATCACAGTGAAATAATACCTTGCACAGTAGAATAATATCTTGCACAGTAAATGAATACATTGCGCAATAAAATTATACCTTGCACAACAAAATAATATCTCGCCCAGTAAAATAATATCATGTTAAACTGATAAACCTCCTACTGAATGGTGGGCTCTACCCTCAATCCCCGCCGGGGCTCTGCTTCGCTCCCTTCTGCTCGAAAAATTACCATAGCAACGGCGGAGTTTGTTTACACCAGTTTTGTTGAGGCTCAAACCCCACCGTTGCTATAGAAATTTATACCATGCTAAATACCCATTAACCGTAGACGTTCAAAATGTAGTTTGGACACAACTACACCTCCAGGGGAATATCCCCTGAAAATTTGAGCCCGATCGGCCCAGTACCCCGGTAGTTCCGTCGACAAGCTCTGGACAAAAAAGTGTTCACGCGCACATGGGAGAGATACAGATATAAACGGATTTCGGACCACCTAGTGGAACAGAAAAGCTTCGCTACGATCCGCTCGCTTAAGTTTTCCTTATTGGGAGGGACAAGTATCTCCTGGCATGGAGAAGGGAAAAACTCCAGCAGGTGAAAACCACTCTACAGCAAACCATGGTTGGTCAGTCCTAGCCAGGGTGGTCAGTCCTAGCCAGGGTGGTCAGTCCTAGCCAGGGTGGTCAGTCCTAGCCAGGGTGGTCAACCGAAACTATTTTTTTCCGATTCAGATTCTTTTTACAATTTTTCGAATACGGATTCGAATTCTGATTTTTTGAATTTCCGATTCCGATTATCAATTCCAATTTGGATTTCAAAATTTATCGACTCCCTGGGATGGGACTCCTAGAGAATCGAACCATCCAGAATGTGACGAAGGACTGCCGACTGTGTGTTGTGTATCACTATACGGTAGACTATTAGCGTAACTACATTACAATTACAAAATAACATTATGATGAAGAATTTCGGACTGAATGGCTGATTTCCATTTATTCATTATCTTCCGAATAAATACAATTTCCTTTCGATAATTAAAATGTGTCTTTCTTCAAGTCGACTTCCTAACTGCGGTCAATTCCGTGGATGTCATGCTTACTTCACTTCTTTAATACCTCGATGTGTGATTCGTTTGTACATTCCCTAGATGGACAAATAAAATAGATTAAAAATCAGGTAGATTGCATGATCCAATTATTCTCATTGCCTCGGAACTCGGAACTAATCGTAGGTTACCTTGTCCAATAGAGCAAAGACCAAACCGATGAGACAAATCTTGATCGTTTCAACCACGAAAGCTCCCATCAGCAATGAAATCATGATCGTTGCACTTAAAATGAGATAAAAGAATTCGTGTTCTCCGCCGCGATGCAATTGGACACTTCCAAAGATAATCGTTAGAATGATCCCGGCCGTCGAGGCTCCAATCATTATGAATACGAATATCCTATTTAGAAGTCCGTAAGACTTTAGTATCGGAGTTAGTAAGCTAGCTTGAAACCTCCGTATAACAACAAACAGTTGAGAGACAAAAAACTATCGTTATAATTCTCAAAATTCTGAACAATAGATCATGTAATGGCTTTAATTGACGCTTCCCTTGAACACTGTTTGAAGTAAATGAGAGAATCACAAACAACACAACACATCGTTTTAAGGAGGGTCCACTGTCACTATAAACGAAACCTTACCAAGCCAGCACAGGTTGATAACATTTCCTTGTGATCGGGACAGGAGTCCCGAACCAAGTCCCGCCTGCACCAGTATCCGACATATGCGGGGTTTTCACACTCTGTATCTTCGCCGAAAATTCAACTGGATTAAAATTGACGTCAACATAGAACAATTGGCGCATGTATGCCCTTTTCTCAAACGGCGTATTCCCCAGCAAGTGATAGGGGAATCGAGCTGCTTTCTCCGAAAATCCACCAGGATAATAAACATGAGGCATTGACGTAGTGGAGGGCGTCATCATACCGGAACCTAGGCGCAAATTCAATTCTTCAATTTGATCCAACATTTCTCGAGTCCCGCCAGGTTGAATTGAGGATTTGGAAGATCTACTGCTGGGCGGGGTTTTGACTGAAAAGGACTTCCCGCCACGTCTTTCTAGAGCATTTGGAGCGAGAAGTTGATCGGGAGCGGGTTTACGTTCCTTTTCAGAATTCCGCATAGCGAATGGGTTCAATTTCTTAATGACGCTGGCTGGAAGAGATAAGGCCCCTGGTGGGACTTGGGTTGGGTCTTGGATCGTTGGAGTGCGTGGTTCGTGGTCCGGTTTTTTCCCAAAGAATCCTTGGAATTTCGCGCCCCAACCTTCATGCGGTTTTTCAGTCGATTGTGGTTCGGTTACTATTACTATTGGGTTTGAATCTCCGGCGTCCTCTTGGACCACCATTTCCCGAGGAGCCATTTCGAACTGATTCTCTTCTTCAATGGCAAGGTTGGCGACGAAATCCTCGAGGACGTTTTCGTTCTTGGATTTTTCAGAGTCCTCTTGGGACTCCATGGAGTCGAGTGCTGCTGGGAGGGCTGAGGATGGTGTTCTGGACTCTATCGGACGGAGAAATTGTTTGAACAAAAGTTAAATTTGTGATGGTCAAGTTACCGACCCTGTGAATTCTGCAGTAGTGGGAAATGACACGACCTCTAACTCAATGAACTCTTCCAGTGACTCTGCGAACTCTCCTGGAACTTTGATACGTATCAACTCTAAAAATGTTACTACTAAACGGGGGAGTCGATAAGAAAAATACACAACTCTGAATTCTGTGCTATGTTTACACCTGTCTCCTATCAGTACTACATATAGATTATTTTTGGTTTTAACTTAATTTCCAATTTCTATTTTGACTTCATTCTGACTTATTATTCACCACTGTGTATAATAATTGTAACAACGTAATCGACATGCATACTTTGTTTCTGACAAATAAGAAAAAGTATGAACTGGTTTTGAATTCC
>JAQFYE010002421.1:0-18061 GCA_034694305.1 Protaphorura glebata
ATTAGGCTCTGTATTGACGAATATCTCTTGCAGTTCTCTGGTTTGAATTAAACGTCTAAATAAATAAATAAATAAATTTAGCTCTCAATAATACGAAGCATGACCTCATAATTATACTCCAATCCGCTTCTTTCTTTTTTTAAAAACCTTTTTCGGTTAAAACGTCGGCTTTGGTTTTAATACCCGCTGAAGGATAGAAATTAATCGTATTCTCATTAAAAATTGCGATTTACATGATTTACAGTGACTTAAATCTGACTTCAACCTCTTGAATTAGAATCGGCGTAGGATTGATTGAATTACTCAAACCGATGCAAATGCATGGACAGGCTTGGGTCAATTACTTTGAAATTGTAATTAACTACAAATTACTACAAATTACACCCTCACTTTTTAAAGTAATTGAATTACAATTAAAAATTACATAATAAATTTTGAAGTAATTAATTACAAATTACATGCGAAATTGCGAAAGTAGTTAATTGCAATTACAATTACAATTAATTACACAATACAAATTACAATTTCAAATAAACTTTATTTGTGTTTATCAGCACTAAAAACACATCTTTGCCTTCACTATCCAAAACTTTGTTCAATCGTTACTAGTCAACAATTGTAATTGAGAAAAAAGTAATTTCAATTACAAATTACAATTACAATTACAAGCATCTTCCAAGTAATTAATTACAATTACAAATTATGTGCAAAATGTTTGATGTAATTAATTACAATTACAATTACGTAATTGTAATTATATTTTGTAATTGAAATTACAATTACCAATGTAATTGACCTAAGCCTGTGCATGGAAGTAGAAATATAAACAAACCAGGTTTACTTGATTTGAAGTATAGCTCGGTTTCTTTCCAGCCCACGCACGCAATCCCATTGTTGAGAAGCTCATGAAACCCCAGTTCTTTACGTTCTGTGTAAAACATGTTGACACCAATAATTACGAGAATTTTTCAAAATTTTGAAAGAAATTCGGTTTTACACATAAACGAATTAATAAGAGTTCTGGAACATCCGACTCGGGTAAATTACTTTGGTAATTGTAATTAATTATGAAATTACAATTGCAATTGAGTGATTGCAATTGTAATTAATTCATTAATTCCGGAAATCCGGTTGTAATTTATATTTTGTAACTATTTCCACTTTGATAGTAATTGATCTAAGTCTGTAGAAACAGACACTCAAAAAACCATTCGATGCCAATCACACGATTCCACAGCTAATGGAAATAGAAATTCTGAAAACACTTTTATGAAAAAGATAAAAAGAATCATTAGTTTTTACAGAATAATAAAATGCAAACGTTCTGACACCAACGCTTTCAAGAAATATACTCGTTTTTATCTCGAATGGAATGAGAAATTCCTAAAGCGGACTGTCAAAGAAACACCATTAACTTTCACGTGAGATTCAAGGACAGAGAATTAGACGCGACTCTAAAATCAAAATCTTAATTTCATTTCATACCATTTCATGTTTTGATATTGAACGATTTAAAAAGTTGGAAATATCATGATAGATTCATGGAATTTGCAATTGAAAGTACTTTTTGATAAATCGCAAACTGATTAGAATTTGGTGCGAGTGGTAATGAGACTTTCCGCACTTCCATTGCCTGACTGAATCCGATACGTCCGGTCCGATGGACTTTCCAGCTCATAATCAGACGTGCATTTTTTATTCATATTCATAATCATACCTGCAGGTTTTGGTAAGACACTGAAATGAAACCAACTACGAATTTGAAACAAGAACATCTAATTGATAATTTATTCATAGTTACAATTAATTTCGCGAATATAATTGTAAGATGTAGTGCAGGAATAATATAAATAGAAAATTGATAATACGTAATAACGTTAAAGTAATTTTAGTTTACACTTTGGAGAAATTAATAATAATAATTGAATCATCATAATGTAGTGTTCAAAAAACCGGCTTAATCCCCGCGATGAATATTATGATCCAAGAGGAAATTTTAGATTATACGTTAAGAATATAATTCCACAAAATCCGTTCCCAGCGGTTAAATAGAGTATGTGAAGTTTTGTCGGGTAATGAGAACACCTCGCAAAAAATGTGAACGGAGGACGGAGACACGTTGACCCTATGAACTTGGACCTTATAACCTCTATCAGGGTAGTCGGATTGAGTTAAATTTTTCACATTCGAATTCTTCATAAAATTCCAGTTCCACAACAATCCATCCAGAAAATTCCAAAATCTTGAATTTCACAACAGAGAATATGTACGTTGTTCTTGGGACATGAACGCGTCTCCTACCTTTCACTAGTTTCCTGAAGTGTTCCTAACCTGTTCGGAAACACTGTATTTGGGAGTAAAATAAAATTACAAGTATAATAATAATAGGTATTAATTATGACAATCGAGTTTGAGCAATTCACAATTACAGACATCCATTTCTCATAAATATGTATATAGAAGACAAAGGAACTAAATAGGACTACAAAAAAACTGAAAATAGTCGAAAGATTTAGAATTTACAGAAAACCAGACCATACACCTTGTTTCGAACAGAAATGATATTATTAGACAACTTGAGAATTGCTCTTTATATAAATATACTTCAAATTATAATTTATACATTTACTAACTAGGAGTCACATTTAAATATGGTTTAAGATGACCGGGTTTTGTTTGATAGCACAAATTCTGAAATAAATCTACAAGGAAAATGTTTTCTTCTTAAAGGAAATAAGGGAAATTGATGATTTTCTGAGATAAAGTTACGCAAGACGTATATTATCGTAAACAAAAATGTTTAAATATATGTATTTTGTATGAACGATTAATTGAACATTGGAACATCAGACTTTACTTGTTTAAACCGGGTTTAGAATTTTAAACTCTCAGGCATTTGTGAAAATCTCTTGTTTCAGTTTAGATATATTGGAAGGGCTCAGTTGCTGTAAATTCTGGCAATTCGGAGTTTTAATGACTGACTTAAGTTAATTTGTAGCAAGTAATTCGAAAAATTCAGTACTTCTTGAAAAAATGTCCTTCGATCAGAGAAGTAAAATTTGATCTAGTTTGCAAAAAATTCTATGGGTCGAATATTTAAAAAAATATTTTAAAATCACATTTGCACGAGACGGACAATGTGATCCATGATTCATAATTCACATGCTCTGTCAAACAAACTAGTTCGATCTTTCGGATGACCAAAATTTGACATTTTAAAAACGATAATGAGCAACGTGGTACCGTCCATACATATGTGGTGGAAAAACTGCTTAAAATTACTCTTGAACCAAACACCCTGACTGACACCTGACCTATAATAACATAAAATATACACAAACATTGACGAAGGGAGAAAATAATATATTGTACTATTATATAATTTATAATAAAGCTAAATTATATGAGAGGTCAACTCCCTTCTGTGCCAAACACTGTGTTGAATGCCTGCTACGTATGCTCTCTCTCTAAATTGCTAAATTTGGTAAGGCTTGAGGACATATAATTCTACAGCTAAATGACTTCTACAAGATTTTGAATATAAAATAAACAATTAAGTTAAACATTATTATATGTATTCTCAAAATTTAACAAGTTGAGAGTCGTTCAAAAATTACTAAACTTAAAACTAGAAAACATGTCATATTAACACCTAATCAATATTAGTTTGTATTTATTACTACCTTTAATTTAACCTATAGTCATACGCGGGTTAATCATTGCTAATATTTTGGGGGTTTTTAACATAGCTCTCGTTAAAGCTGTTCACTTTGCATTGACCATTATTGGCTTTGATGGTATCGGCTGGGGTTGTTGTTGATACATTTGTTAGAACACGGAATGCATCAACTGTTAGGTTTGAAATCCCAGATTCTATTTCAAAACATTCGAGACGATTTTCAGTAGGAACATTCTCAAGTTCTGGGGATGTTGTTTCTGAACTTGGATTGCTCCGACAGTAGCAAGGGTTTAAATAACGACGGTCCAACAAGAGTTCTCCGAATGGACCCTTGAAAATAACTCCGCAACATGTTTTTTCCCTGCAAAGAAAATAAGAATATCAGTCAAGAAATATTGCATTAAATATAACAATGTGCAGAGTGAAAGGATCATATTTGCCCAAAGATAAAGCCCCCTCTAATTTCATGTCATCGCACCTTCTCCAAAAGTTGAGATCCAAGAAACTGGTCACAGATGAGCAAAATTTCTTGGGATGTTTTCCCCTGACACGTCGTCGTCGGCTGTTTCCGGCAAGATTTTGACAATTTAAAGGAACCACGACTGAAGGATCTTCAATGGAAGTTCCAGGGGGGTTGGGACTTGGAACCGGAGTCGTTTCTCGGCTCGAATTGATACTCTCACTTTCACTTGACAAACACTCAACTATCAATAAATAGAAACATAATTAATTTATGCCATTTTAAGTACACTATCCAATAGCAAAACATAACATAAAATGGGTCGTTTCACAAGTTTCGCCCGTTTCTATCTACAGCATTTCCTAAGTACTTTAAGGTTCCGATAATAATGAACTATTCAATTTTAACTGAAATAGTCTGGCTTTTTCAAACACAGACACACAGAACTCTAGAATTTATGAAACGACCCTAGAATTGGAATAAGAAATTAAGAAATGCTAATTTACGTTGAACGTCATCGCTGAAACCAGACGGGCTCATTTCTCGACTTCGTGTACCACTGTGGTGAGCAATTTCTGGCATAAAAAGCAATTGCTTTTTCTTTGCCGCATCCAAATTTTCACGACGTACGAGTGCTTTCACTACTTTTGCTTTCTTCTTGTTAATTTTTGACAATGGTCTGCTTCCGTGCCCAGCTCTTGCGTCCACAACCTGTTCAATTCAAATTCAAATTGAAAATAAGATTATACATTTATACTCGTTCTGTTTTTCTTGTAAAAATTGAAAGATAGTTTAATTTGGGCTTACATGATTCCAATTTCTCACAGACCCTGCTGGTAATTTCTTCCAACGCTTTACCAGCAACACACAAGCGTTGCAAATCTCACCAGTTCTAACCTCACACAGTTTAAAACAAAGCTCAAAATCATCTTCATATCTTTTGCTGTCTGTAAATCTGGAACTGTAAAAGAAATGCATTATTGTACAACTTTTAGTAAAATAAGTGCTGCGGAACTCTAATTGCTTAAAGTGCAATTGAAGACTCTATAAATCAAAACATTTTCCAACACCCCCTTTAATATAATAAAATCACAAGTCCCGTTCATTTGCTGCTCGATTACAATATTTCAGATTTTCCCAAGTGAACAAATAGTGCACCTTGAGAGATCGCTAGTAGTTGCCTAAAGTGCAACTACTGTCACATATATTTTATTAGCACCGTTAACTTTAATCACACCATGTTTTCTTGTAATCTTTTAGCATGCACAAAATGAACGTGAATTACGAATTGTGTCATTCTCATTACCTGCTTGATTTTGCACGACAGATGCAGCATCCCGATCCGGACCTGTATACTTTCGGTCTGTGAAAACTGAACATAGTGTTGTCAGCTGTATAACTTCGTCAAAATTCCTCTCCTGAAACCAAAATAAAAGAGTGACAGTCAGATATTTCCGGTCCAAATTAACTTCTGATCAATAATACCCACTATTCTTAAACGAATTTCTTACAGCCGCTATCCTTAATCGACAAATTTTTAAGTGCAACTCGGAAGTAGTAGACTACAACCATATAGCTAAAGTTAACGTTAAAATTAAATTTTATTGCGAATAATTAAAGAGCAAAATTCTTGTGAACAAACCTCATAAATCAATTGGAAATAGGTTTTCCTTTAAGTAATATTGCCTGCCAATACAAACTCTCTCGATTAATTAAGACTGAAGTTGTCTGTGAATGATAAGTTGGACGTACTAATTTCCGCAAATATATTTGAGCTTTTGTTATGATGAATGAATGTGAATAAAATGAGGACAAGTGTATGAAATGGATTATTTGGCGGAGTGAATTAATTGTGACTGAATGGAAGTATTGGGAAGTGAATTCAAGGTTTGACCTAGTTGGGACGTAGACGGTTTGGAACAGACAGTCCACGATTTACTAGATGTGAAGCCAAAAAACCCAAGCCAACTTTCATGTGCAAACTCACGGTAGTCAGTCCTTCCGTCCCACACTTTCGCACATGCAAAACCTCCCAATTCCCAAGCACACAAATTTTTACTACACAGTGTGGTTCATAGCTCCCGAACCACACTAGCCGTAATGCATGGCTGGTGTTTTCACAAAAATCTAAGCTTGTCTCGCTCAACATAAGGAAGTTTTGAACGAGAAAAAGTCGGACCGTTGTACCATAATGTTACGTACAGCCATAGATGGTTCACGTTGAAGAGGTTCGATCAGTGGGGCAGACATGATGTCGATGTTGCTTCCTAACCTTGTCTGACTTAATCTAACCTAATCTCTCTACCACATATTTTTTCTTAGCGCTCAAGGTACATTTCCTAGAGCCAGTGAAACGGTAATCCATTTTCTATTAAACATGTACAATCAAAAAATATTAATATCTGTACAACAAATAACAATATCTCTTCCTGAATATTTCACAAAAAAGTGTATATTTCACTTTTTCCTGAACTCACTCTTAAGGCTACAGAACGATGGGAGACAGTGATTATGAACCACCCAGTATATATAAACGGCACTGGCACTACGGTACACCCCAAGTAAAAAACCCAACCCAGCGCCAGCATTGCGTAATTCTTTGCCATTCGAATTCCATGCTCTCCATTCATTCGTATTGGCTATCATATCCTATCTAACTTTAACTTTATGCTTACTACAACTACAACTACTACTATGGTAGCTAAAATTTAAAAAAAAAAAAGGAAGTTAAAAATGTCAAAGACCAGTCCTACTCGGCACTCCGGCTATTCTTAACATCTTTCAATTCAATTAAGGCAAGGACACACGAGACGACGCTTTACGTCTTACACACGTGCATACGCTCAGTGTAAATGTACGGAAAAAGTTACGAAATCATGTCAGACATGCACACATAATATATTCATACATCCATTTTCGCAAGTAATTTTACTGCGACTCTAATCATGTATCTAATAGCTCTAGTTTCTAGTTTACAAATTGTAGAACAACGAAAAATTCCTTTCCTTTTGTCACAGAGGTACACAGTTTATTCGCGCGAAATAATTTTGGCATCGCAGAAGGTAAACGTACAGTTACGTCAACTCCATCAGTCCAGCATTGACAATTAGGAATATGAATTGGCAATTTAACTAACGTAGCAGGGGCAACAATGTTCCGAGGGTTCATCTTGACTTGTTTTATAGTTTGATTTCATTCTACTGACGTATATAAAATTTAATTCATTTACGTATTCATTTTTAGCAATTGTTGTATTTGAATTGGACAGAAACTGAAATGTACAATTTGTGGTCAGGAGTTTAATTTGCGTGCGTAAATTCACATACGTCCTTTAAATGTTTATGATTTGAAAGCAAACTTTTTTATAGTTACTCAAGTTAAGTTCATTTATCCCGTTACTACGTTGGATTCAAATTTTTTACAGGAGTGTTAGTCCACAATTTTTAATTAAATTGTGCTGCCTCCATGCAACCACATTTCAAATGTTAAAAAAATGTAGCTGACAGAGAGATTAAAGTATTTACAGTGTGGTCGTACACATGCAAACATTCATCAAACCGGAACATACCGTATCTTATACTTTGTACTTCCGAAAAAGTGTAGTTAAAATAAATGACAGCATTGTTGTATACGTTGTATTATGGTACGTAACGTGACGCTGGGCTTATTTTATTGCCAAGAGCTGGCTAAAATTGGCAGGACAGGTCTGCCCGTGCTAAATATAAATCGAATTGCATTTCCTCCTCCTACGCAGGACTCTACGTTTTCCCATTTACGTTTACGCTATACAAGTTCTCTTCGGATCTCGTGGAAAAATAGGTCAAATTGGTGTCTGGGTTTCGTCTACGTTGTGTATGGTGAATTCATGTGGTTGGTGGAAAACGGAAGAGAAATAGAATTCAATGGACGATTCACAATTCCCACATTCCGAATCAAATGGTATATGGCGTGGGGTCCGTCGGTACGGTATTAAATAGTTAAATGCCGAACCATGGTCTATTGCATATCCACTGGGTCTGGGACGTAGCCATGATCGTGACTTCGAAGAACAAAGTCCATTTGCAAAATTGCGAAACTGCAAGTCAACTACTGGTTGGCTATATTTGCATTTATGTAGCTTTTCCCCTTTCAAACAATCGAAGACCACGAACGTATAACAACGTAGTATACACCACGTTTTCCAATGCCGAAAGTCTGAAATGGTTGAACTTCCCTCCCTAAACCAAGTAAATAAATGGAAAGTCCAAAATTTAGTTTCCAATACCACTATAGTACACACACAATTTTATCATATCTACCTCCATAGTCTGTCATCCAAATATCGAAACAGAGATAATTAATTCTGTTGAATTTGACCTTGGCGTTTATATAAGAAGAGAATGTCTTTAAAGATTTATCATTACGTTTATTGATCTCATTTCGGATAATCTATAGCGATATGCCAGCCATGTCGAAATAATGGATCGACACTATCCCTTTCTAGTGGTAGTCAGACCGTTAGAATCTCAAACCAGACCTTGGGCAACATGTTATCACCTTGATTTCCTGTTAACCATTTATCCAATTAAATTAATACGTTGTAGAGATGGTTGTATAGCCTTTCCTATTTCAATGAATTTCGTTGGACTCGAAGAGGACCTTGCGATTCAGCAGTTGTGTAAGGTGGAATTCTTGCAAATTAATGTTACATTTGCACATACGAATGAACATTCTTAAGCTTAGATTTGGGAGAAAATGAGACCGACTGACCAGATTCATACTGTACATTGTACATTGTATCATTTAAACTTTCACCAAATTGACACATATACTTACGAATCATGAAATCGTGATAAGTATTATTGTTCTACTCTGTAGATTAAACTTTCTTAGAGCTGGCGAACTTTTCGAAGGTTTCAATATCATGGGAAGCTGAATCTTCTAACTTTGATTATAATTAAATAATTTATTATTATATATTTATATATGTATTATGTAATTATAATATTAATATATGTTACTTTGAAGATCAAATCAGAAGACAATCATTCTAAAATCCGAAAGCGTAAGAAATGATCAGATACTAAAAAAACATTCAAAATAAGCAATTCAAGAATTATATTTATTAATTACCGTTACTTGGTTGATCACGAATATTGTCACTTTCGAAAATAGTTAGCGTTACACAAGTAATACACTGATCGATATGAAACCCAAAAATGAACCTGTATTTAGAAATTCCATACCAGACATTTAACTGGACCACATATCTGACCCCCATTAGGTAAGGTATTTTTACAATTATTTTGGTATAATATTTTCTTACATATTGCAAGTTGTACTTTCTAGATCGTTAAATAACGTTAGATTTATAACTTTTAAAAATATTTATTCAGGAATTCACATGGGGAGTGTTAGCATTGAGCATATAGAATATTTCATCAGATCAGTAAGTATAATAGGACTCAGAATAATCCATCGGGTTTAAAGTTTGAATCGGTTGCATTCAAACACGTAGTGTGCAATTAAGGACAGGTAGGGTAGACGAGAGGTGTACAGAAAATGTAGCAGGCGGGTCATGTCATTCACCTCTCCTCGGATTACCTCAAGTACGGAGAGATATGACTGGACACGCATTGAATCGCTAATGAATTTCATTCCATCATTCTACCAACGCTTTTTCCTTAACACATGGAATATAATATCATATAATACATAATTATTCCCTAATCGTCATTGGCCCTCAACCTTCAGTCTTCGACTTTCTCCATTGTTATAGAAATGTAAATATAGGATTAACTACAACAATAATGGTCAAAGTATTGTTTCATGGCTGAATTGCACAAATACATGCGAACTTTTTGGCTTATGACATTAATATTTCTCCAGGAGCAAACACTCATATGAGTATAAAGTATTAGTGACTTGAATAGCCTTTTTTAAACTTGAATAAACTTGACATTTAAATACGGTTCTTTTTGTTTATTTGCATTAAACACAATGTACTTTAAAAAATATCGATTGCATACAACAAGTGGTTTTTTTTTGTGGTACACCCAATGAGATACACTAAAGGCGTAATACCGAATCCCATCCCAAAGCACTTTTATATGAGTTTACTAATCACCCATATGAGTGTTTAATCAACTCAAATGATCGAGTGCTTGCTCCTGGATTGCCGGAAAAGAAAAATGAAACTTTATGTGTGTTTTTTAAAGGGGAAGAAATATCGAAATTATACTCGTACAATCTCATCTACATATTTTGTGAATTGAATGGAGAATCGAAACCTATAATTAGTCGTTGCGGCGACAAACACTACCCTATCATGTCGGTCTAAATTATACCATAATTGTATTCTGTTAAAATTGCTATCGCCTTAGAAAATGGCCACGTGTCGTGCGAGTAAAAATTACCACAATCAATCATCATCTCTCATTTAGAAGTGCCCATGGTTAGTTATACATACATTATACAGTAAGCAGCTGACAATTGTGCCACATGTAATGTATGTATAGTTAGGTCTAACTTACTCAAATGTAATAAATTGGACGAAGCGTGGTAAGTTCAAGGTATTTCCGCATAGACAGATTAATACGTAACACACAAAAAGTATAACATGGTGGTTGTATAATGTAATGGAATGGAATGACAGTTTTACAAGTGTTAAGGATATGTATAAACATATTTATCAGTTGTCCGGTATGGTATACTTTGATGAAACCCCAACATGAGACTTCGACACTCAATCTATTTAACTCCAAGCTTTTACACATGGCAAAGATACTCACTGGTGTAGTACATACATAAATGGGTGTGCATGACACGTGTTAAGTGGTTGCGGTAATATAATACATTGCGCCTAGGGATATATTGTTTAGATAGCTTGTTAAAATATTAGTATTTAAATGCTATTAGGATCTGAATTTATACTGCTTTAACGAGGGGAATGTCAGGGCGGATATTTTAGAAAAATCTGAAATTCATACAACTGAACCCTGATGCGATTTGGAATATGGAATGGTATGCAACTCAGCGCATTTCTCCGGTTATGGTCAGAGAAGTTGACCTTTGTGTTGAATTCTCGAAGCATTTGTGCCTGTTAATGACTCTCCGTCTCGGTCTCACTTTTCGTCTCCCCGCTCACTCGCCCTCTTTCCCTCGCCCCGCGTTGAAGAAACGAATGGAGACAGCAGACGTCCAGCCTCTACACACAAACACCTCCAGAATTCAACACAAAGGTCAACTTTGCTGACCGTAACCGGAGAGGTGCCCTGAGTGACATACCGTTCCAGACGCCAAACAAAGTTCAGTGATTTCTCTAAAGATATCCGCCATGGCATTTCCCTTGTCAGTTGTACCACACGTCAATCATTTCAATTTCAATCATAAAATCCAGCACCGCGTCAATGCAGCAGTAAATTCAGGTTTATTAACGGATCAATGATAATTTTGCGTCATTCTGGTCTCAGGTGGTGTGTCAAAATAACAAGGTCACTACCGTCTACTCTGTATAGACATTTAATTGAACTTTGAACATTCAAATTCCGGATTATTGTTATATTGCACGGACAATACAACAGGTGCGTAAATGCTTGAGCCCAGCCTGGATTTCAATTGTGGCGTCCATTTCATGGTGTACACAAATTACAGATCCGGATTTTAACAGACGAGTTTTAATTTTCTAAACCAAAAAGGTTATAAAGAAATTCAGATCTGAGTACTAAACACTTGTCAACTCGTAGGGTATCCTTTACGAATCTCTTAAATCTGCATGCACTGTAACATGAATAGTGCAACCCCCACCCAGACAGGGTAATTTCAGCTTAGGGTTTCTGCAATGACGACACGACGGGTTGAACGAAACTCGGCTGAATGTTTTGTTATTTTTTGCGAAGATTGAGGGATAGCGGTAACAAAAGGTTACGTTCTTCCAACGAACGTTCTTTGCGTGCATGAATACGGACAGATCAACAACATTTATATTGTATGTTGTGTCTGCCTGGATTTGATATTCTTGCGTGCATTCCAATTTCCAACCATGCCTCAGTGTACGGAACGAACATTTGCAAAAAGAGTTAAGCGAAAGATTTGCAAGACTAAAATAATTGAGCTGGACGAATAGTGGACGTCGGTCGAATGACTTCATGCATGACGTTTTAAAGAGAATCTTGACCTTTCATTATTCTACTACTCCTGTCTCAATGAACGGCACATGCCACACACATACTACTATTAATTCTTCAGCCCTGATAACTGACACTGACAACTAGAAAGAAAAATTAATTTCATTAAGTCAAGTGTTAATTACATCATCACAGTTCACATTGATATACAGCCACTTCCAATAGTTCAGAGCTTTTAAAATCCGATGAACTGCTTCACATATTTTTTTTATTATTACTTCAATGGCACTTGGTCCAGATATTGCAATGAACCGACTTTTAATTGTTTAACTGATGAGTAAAACTTCATAAATATATTTCCAAACGTTTGACAGATATAATGATAATTTTGGGAAATTAAAAAAATTCAACGACGTACGACCGAACATTGCAATCATCAATGCATTGAAAGATGGGAGGAAAAAGCTAAAAGCAATTACAATTACAATTCCTGCGCACATGTAAATGAAACCTCACGTCGAACACATAATAGGTCTCGTCTAGAGCATTTATCATATTAAATACCAGGATGAATCAGTCCAGAATACAGACCAAACTAAGAACAATTTTCCGGGTTCATCGGAATTGATGTGACTAATACTCATTAGCGACATAATTGCGAAAAAAAAAAAATCTGGTATCAAATTCCAGCCAGGATACCAATACATCCACCATTGCAAAAACCTTTTTGAAAGTATCGAATAATGAAATAGATGCCAGTCAATCCTTCATTTCATGGAATAAAAGCCTTCAGTTTTATCTAGTTCTTGCAATATTCAGAGACCGATTGAATTCACATACTTCCACCTCAGCTCACATGCCGCATAGTTCAAATAAACCCAGTCCCGATAACTGTGGCCACAAAACGACTGCTTTCTTCGTTTAAGAGGAATTAGAAGAGTCTACTCAAAATACAAGCCAGGTAAAATTCTAATTTCCTGCTGGAATAGAATCCGGGACATTATTTGAAGTTCTATCAAATTGGCCGCTGATATATTGACGGTGCAAGAAATCCGCAATACAATAAACGTGGGTGTCCAAAAGGGATATGGTTAGCAATTTGGCCCTTTGGCGCTCTCTGGTCACAAACCGGTACTCTCAAGACACAGGTGATTTTGATTCGGTGGTGAATTCTTGCTAGAAAATGAAAGAAGGAACTTAAGAAGGAAGAAGGAATGGGAATGTCATGTCACACTATTAAATCCTAACGTCGTCGTCGTGCCGAGAAGCGAAAGGTAGTTTTGGCTGAGGTATGTGGGTTTTGAGGTCACAATCACCACCAGCCGTCAAGACGATAAAACTTTAAACTATGAAGTCCGAGTATGCAGTGGTGGTTACAGTTTCTCAGATGAAAATGTAACCAGAGCCAGTAGTAGTTAATGTTGTAGTGATAGTGGAACAACGGTAACTTTCAGAAAGATGAATGAACCAAGCTTTTCATACATTCTCATTCTCATCTATCAAAAGTATGAAGCTCAGCTGTCTTATCAGACTACCAAATTACAAGACAAAATGTCTACGTCTTAACCAATGTAAGGCATGGCGAAAATGAGAGATGAATTAATTATTATCGTTTGCCCAGAAAGAAATGCACCAGATTCATGCATGTGTAGACAATTTCGCTTCGTGCATGTAGAATGCATTTTTTTAATTTCTGAAAGCGCACTGCCGACGCACAACAAAAATATTCACAATGACAATAATGTTGTTTGACCTCAAATTGTTATGGTGGACGACAACGTAAATATTTATACTATTCTCTGCATGGCATGGATTCAAAGTTGAAATCTCCTGTTCGGATTCTGAGTACGATCCAAACCGTAAAAATTCGTAGCGCGACGTGACCTGACCATCCTCCATTAGGAAAATGGAGAATGCTAATCTCTTACAGAAATGACATGCCCAGGATAGTATTGCCGACGGTAATGACAATGACAATTACCGATATCGTTACTCCCGAACAGTATTATCTCCGGAAAATTGTTGTGCCTTTGTACCATGCAACACACCGTCCCTATCCGATTTACAATAAGACTCGTGACAATAAAATGGATCATTACAAAACTTTATTAAGGTGTCAAAGTTGAACCTATACAACCCGTACAAAACACTTTCAAGAATTTCACAAATTTCACATTGTTCCGTATTTTAGAGACAAACTTATGGGACTTCATTATTCAAAACGTTTAAGGAATGAAATTGAAATTCTGACTTCTAGAATCTTGTCGACAAACAATTACACTATGGTTGAGGATCTAAGAAATAAATTGACAATCAAGTTACATTCTGTTCTAGACTTGGAAACAAAATCTTCTGTAAGTCTGCAGACAGTGACGCCTTTAGTCATAATCGGATGACTCATTCGAATTCCCATTTGGATTGTACGGACAGAAGTCCGAGATAGAAATCCGTCTGCAACAAAGTTCTTGGAGAAGGCGGAATCATAAGCCATGAGTCAATATTTCTGCTCAAGCTATCTAATGGTACATTTTCTAAAACCCAAAGTGGGCGTCCTCAGACGTCATCTCTCCAAAGACATAAAATTGAAAAATCTGGAGGGAAACTCCCACGCGAAAATAGGAATTCCAGGCTTAAGTGAAAACATAATGACGTAAACGTTTTCTACCTCCGTTCTTTTCCAAATGTCATTTATGAAGCAATTAATGCACGTTCCTTTCAAATTCCTCTTTAATTTTTTTTTTGAAAAAAGAGAAAAAATTCCAAAAATTTTACCTTTATAATAATTGTATCCAAAACTTTTGTAACGGATTATACCGGCGTTTAAGGAAACACACACAACACGAAACGTCACTTCTCGCGCCCGGCTTTTGTCAAAAGCTTGGCGTTCGTTCTACAAGTGAATAAGTTAACTCAACCAACATCCGCTCTACCCCACTAATACAGACTCAAAACTCCTCCCCCAAAATACATTCTCTCTCATTTCTAATCAAATTATATCCTAGCAAGTATGGCTCAAAATTATGAATCTAGAATCGAAAGTTTTGGAACAAATCCCGCCACATGTATCATAGCAGACATTTACAGAAGGAAATTCGTTGATTTTTTAAATGAATTTTAGATGTAATAGAATTGGATATTGTATTCGTGGCAGCTTGAAAGGGTTTGTGGTCGGGTGTGAAAAAAAAACGCGTGGTTAAAAGATCCGAAAGCTAGTCCCATTGCTATTGTTTGAACCCTTTCATTCATTCATTCTAAAACGTACACAAGGTTGAGTTAACCACGTCATACAGCTATCTTAATATGAATAGCCAAAGACAATCAATGTATGTGCTTCTGGTATATTAATTGTAATTTTTGAGGTTTGGACAGGCCCCTATGAAGAGTAATTAAAGGATTAAATACTACACTATTCCTGATGCTACTTCTGAAAAATTTAACTAATGAAATTGACTGACTAGAAGCTGCGGGTGTTCAATTTAAGTTGTGGCTCAATTGAAGAAAAACCGAAACTTTCTCTAAGTCTATTTCCTGGACCATGTCACCGAATGAATACAAACCCTGGTTTTAGTAGAACAGGAGATTGCCTATCTGTAATGTAAATGCTTCTCCAACAAATCAGTCGAGATAATAAATAAGCAAAAGGGTCAGCGTATTAGTTGAATGAATGTATTACTTTTATTAAATTGTAATTTGAGGTTTGGACTGTCTCCTAGCCAGACTAATTAAAGTATTAACTACATCAGTTTTATATTTATTCGCTATTACTATAAGTAAATGATAATTACTGTAAAGCCTCCGCAGAACTTGTGAGAAATCGGCGGGTGATTGTGGTTATCGAAAAAAGGCGAACAATGTATACTTCATTGAGAGAAATTATAGTAATCTAAACATTTCGTGAATAAATGTTTTAAATAAATTGAGCTAAGAAAATACAACCCCAATTGTTTTGACAATTCAAATTCAAGTGTAACACTAATTTAATACCAATAAGTCTCGGTTGAAAATGCGTCGTGTTTGGAAAAATAAGCTGGCATCCGAAGACCTCCTGCTCTATTATATGTAGACAACCATGCACTAAAACCCACAACTTTTGTTTTTCAATTTCAATTTTGTAAATTTAGAAAGAGGTTTAAGTTACCGAAAGTCTTACGAGAGGATATTGTGTTGATCACTCTAAAGGGGTCTTCACAAATTCTAAACAATCACTTGTACTGCAATACTTATTAATCCATCCAAGTTTTGCTCAATCGAAAGAAATATAGGAAATAATAATTTCTATCTAGTACTCTGGGTAATGCATTA
This sequence comes from Protaphorura glebata, assembly GCA_034694305.1. Classification (NCBI taxonomy): domain Eukaryota; kingdom Metazoa; phylum Arthropoda; class Collembola; order Poduromorpha; family Onychiuridae; genus Protaphorura; species Protaphorura glebata. The sequence goes on from JAQFYE010002421.1 coordinate 16,547, forward strand.
AAATTATAACATTTAGTTGAACAAATGATAATTTGTATCCTGTGTCCTTTGTGGGCAATCTTTGTATTGGAAGACGGTGACAGAATAAATTCAATTTACTTTTGTGTTGAAAAAAAATACCTTTAACAGAATGGTAACTTTTTTTGCATTTTTTATGAATGCTGATCTTCAACTGCAGTCACATACACGTTGGTAAGATTTTAGATCTTACATAATAGTTTCGAATGAATTCTTTCGTTTTTCCAATCCTTTTGCTCATTCATGTGACACTGACACCTGACACATTTATTAAAAACATACTCTCGTGTTCTTCGTGGTCAATTCCCTAAGAACAGATTGGAGACTAGCATATAAATTACCTTTCAAGTATTGCAGTAAGAGAATGTATTTTGTAAGTCAGAGTCAAGTCAAATGATTCAAACCAAATGAAATCTTTGAATAAAAAACCCAATCTAAATTCTAGATTCTATCTAGGTAGGTGTACATTTCCAGAGAATTTCACTTTGTAAAGAAATTGATATTAAATCAAACTCAGGAGGGAGATTAAATCTAAATCTATAGGGATAAAAACTATAACGTAACCAATTATTGCAGTCCAAGGTGGAAGCTTTCTTTATATAGTATGTGGGATACTTTTATGAACGAACATTCTGGAAGAAGTAGTGTTATTTTGTGGTTGGTGCAGTAATTAATGCCCATGTTGCACTATTCGCGAATTCGAAGTTTTAAAGATGTTCCATTCCTTGGATTTACCTGCCAAAAGTATCCTGGGACAATTTGACATATTTAAGAATTTGATTGACATCTTATAACATCCAGGTGCCAGCTCTCAATTTTCATAACTTCCCCACGGGAGAAACAAGGAGTGTATACAAAAATTTAAGGAAAAACTTTGTAGTTGTTGTTGTTGCACACAAAAAAAATCGTTAATTTCATCAATCATTAGATGGAACGGAGTACAATGTTAAAGAAGTAAAATATATTTTGGAGAAATCTTTACTACAATTACAATCCCACCAGAATTGTTCACATGTAGCAAAAGCAATAAGCCTTAAAGAAGTTAAGCAAATTAATTATGATTTTCACAACGAGTATGCAAAATGTTTGGGAGTATGTAGGAGTAGGACGTTGGACTCTGGACTTAGTTTTTGCTAAGTTCGGGTCACAATTCAATCAAATTGTTCACTCTATTGAAAATTAAAACTCAACAGCAGGGGGATTCTAATTCCAATTATCGTCTGATTTGAGAGTTGCTGTCATGTCTGAAATGTTAACCTCTTACAGTCCTTCTGTCTATTTTGTCTTCTAATTACGAATTACAGTTCACATTAGAGAAACTGCATTAATTCGTCATAAATTCGACTTCAAACATTCCACAGATCAACTTTAATGCTCTCTATAAAGAAAATGCCCTGCTTCCTCACAGAGGCAGAAATTTTCATAGATGGGCAAAATACTTGTATTTTGAAAATACAGTATTTTAAATACAGTCAAAATTGTATTTTAAATACAGTA
>JAQFYE010002422.1:0-18060 GCA_034694305.1 Protaphorura glebata
GTCATGCATGCCAAGTTTGAACAGAATACGTTGAGAAATGTAGCCGCTAGAGTGGCGACAGACAAACACACACACACCAAGGACCATTGTATAGCTCAGTCGTTCCGCCTTTCGCAATAAGTTACCAAGCGGCAAGCAAATATTACTAGATGTTTCGTAAATTCGACAAAAAGAAAAGAATTGGTTTTTTGGACCAAATAAGACCTTTTCACAATATTTCAAACTGTCAGACCAGAAGCAACATTTCCCAGTTTTTTTATTGTGCAGCAATGGCGAAGCGAAAATTTTAAATTACGTTCCCAGGTGAAAGGACAATGGACAATTCTACATGATAGTACGCTTCATCCGATATTTACCACAATTTTGTAGTGAATGACTTGTAACTTGTTAGGTATGACCAGGGTATCTCAACTTACTCCTGTAAAATATTAATCGGCGTTTCCTAAGGTGGACAAAAAAGTGTTTTTCTTGGACCAAAATAAACCGGTCTAACCATGCAGCAAGAGATAAATACCAAACGTTTTGTACAATTGTACTTCCAATTGTACTCGTTCCATTACTTGGCGGACGGGCTTAAAATATGACATGCGTAATGACGTGTCCTTCGGCTCTACCGGACATTCTCGGCAACTCAGTAAGTTTTGACATCCAGTTCAACCGTGGAGCGGGTGTTAAATATCAAACATATATTATGCAACTGCGCTTCCAATTGTACTGGCTTCATTACTTGACGGATTGGCTTAACATTTGGCATGCGTAATGAAGGGGTCATTGGGCCTTCCGAACATTTGACTTTTCACTTCCGGTTCAACCATGGCGCAGAAGTTAAATATAAAAGGTTTTGTTCGATTGTGCTTCCAATTGTACAGGGGTGCCCAGATCTATGCGGACAGTTTACGTCCGCCTATATCTGGCGCAGTTTGAGTCACACAATTCTACAATAAATACAGTCGTATTTTTGGACGGGTTGGGACAAGTGAGAATTTTTACAGATTTTTTGCATTCGGTCAAGCGGGCCAAAATGGTCGGGGAAAGTGAAAAACCAGAGAAAACTTTTTCGAGAAGCCGTCCAGAGTCGTCACCCTTCTTTTTCAAAGCCTTTGTTTCAGAAATCCGAATGCGAAAATGTCCGCAGGACTTGTGTGGACTATGTTGCGCACCGGCGGATTTCTCCAAAATAGGTTTCAAATTTCGGAAATGTATTACTCCGAGTTTGTTTTTACATTTACGCGGACACCAATGAGAGGGCTAACCCCTATGGGGTCAAAGCTACAACCACCATAAACATTTAAGAAAACTTTTCAAGTTTCTAATTGCAATATTCGGGTTAAGGTTTTCCTGGTTTGCGAAAATAATTTCGACAATCGCACCTTGACTCCTGCAGGCAGAACCGATCCTCATCAAGAGTGACCACAAATCCCGCCATTTTTCCCGCCAAGTACTAACCCTCATAGAGCTTCATGCAGTTTGTTTTGCTATTTTTGACTCGCATTGGTTTTGGTCATAATTTTTGCACCCAGATTCTCTTTGAGAACTCTCCGGACAGCTGTTCGTGACACTTTCAGTCGCTTTGAATTTCATTTCGAGAACGAGAGTGTTTCTTGTCGTTTGAAATGTCAACCTCTCGTATAAAGTGCTTTTTCCCTCGATTTACGGGGACGCTGAAACTTTGGTGAAGAAAGATTTTGATTTTGTGATTTCTGCGGTTTCCGATACACTTGACAATGTCTGACCCTCCACCAAAAAATTATTAAATTTCGTGACCTTTGGCCATTTTATGATCATCCGAAATGACAAACCTTCTCTGAAAACTGTTCCCACTAGTGTTTTACCTTCCGCGGCCATTTTGGCCCGCAAGACTGAATGTAAAAATCTGTAAAAATTATCACTTGTCCCAACTTGTCCAAGGATACGGTCATATTTTTTCCAAAGCTCTCTCACCCAAACTGCGCGAGATATAGCCGTCCGTAAACTGTCCGGGCACCCCTGTACTCATTACCTTCATTACCTTCATTACTTCGTGGATTGGCTTAAAATTCGGTATACGCATTTGAGGGTATACCAAAATTGTCGGTAGCTAACTTTTTACATCCGGTTTAACTATGGAGCAGGAGTTAAATATAATAAGTTTTGTTCGATTGTGCTTCCGGTTTAACCATAACTGTCTTTTGCCTTCGACTCACTAAACTTTTCGATGGCCAGTAACTGTCTATTATCTTTTTCTTGGTCAGGTCGCCTTTCGCATCTCTACTGCTCGCAGTTTATTTAAAACAAATTAATGTTAAGGCCAACATTTCCATGAATCCAACTATATCACACGATCCAATAAATTCTCCGTGTTAGTAATCAGTTAAAAGGATTAGGTCGAGTCCATTATCATTCCGTACCTGAGATGAGAGTTCAGGTTTGTTGTTGTTTTTTAGGTTTTTGAATGGAAACTTTTCCATCCAAACGCTCATTGTTTCCCAGTTCGGGACTCCTATAAAAGGAGAAAAGCCTCCACTCAAAGTGCTTTCCCGTTTATAAACTCAATCCAGAATAAGCTCTTCGTTTTCTTTCGTTTCCGAGTAAAACTCGGAAAATAATTTAGCAGTAAAATAACTTAAAAGTTTAACTTACCCGTCCACACACGGCTTACCTGGATAGGATTAGTGCCTATTGCTGTCCACGTTTTGATTTATCCTTTCCTCCGATACTCCTGGGTTTCGCGTGGATTTGATGAATCTTGTTAACCGGAACAACCCTGATCACTCAGACGTGAATCGTTTCCCATCCAGGCTCCTTACTGCGCAATCAATTTAAGATTCCCACGAGCAGATGCGTCTTCTCGATAGTCCGGAACCAGAAATGGAAAATAACAATAACCAGGAACATGACAAACAAGATTCAACACTACCAGTCAAAAGAGTCAGTATCAACAGACCTGTAATGACTCAAACGATGCTTTCTGGTGAACTTCCTCGTACGTATGATCGGCTGACTAACTAATATTCAAATTAGGCGATTTCGCACTAACGAGGAAACTACTTAGGCTGTCCCTCAGCGATTTGACCCAAACTTTTTTTCTGAAAGACATTCACCCCAAACCCTCAAAAATATCATCAGGTCGAGCAACTCTCAAAACTCGATTTTTAAAAAATATTTGAAATTATTTAGAAAAAGTGCAAAGACCTCTTTGTTCTTTGTTTGCTGAAATGGACTCTTTGTTCTCAAGTTTTTAGCATGGGATATATAGCCTGGGAACTTTCCCCCAAAACTGATCTCAAAACCCAATTTTTTTTTTCAAAAATTGTAAAAAATTTTTTTTTCAAAAACCGATTGAAATGAGTAGAATAATAAATTAGAAGATGGAAAACCTCATAACTTTACATATTTAAATGATTTTCGCCCAGGAAATAATATGAATTTAATATTACAACACGAAGTATTGATTTCTGGACGAACACGAACAGTAATTAATTACAATTACAAATACATGCAGAAATTTTGAAGGTAATTAACTACAATCACAATTACGCGGACAAAAATGGAAAAGTAATTAATTTTAATTACAATTACGTAATTGTATTTGAAAATGCAATTACAATTACAAATTACAATTCAGATTACTTTCTCGAAATGATCATTTTATGTGTGCTAACATCACAGTTACATCTTTGTATTTGATGGTCAAACAAAATTTTAAGTAATTGTAAAAGTAATTGAGAAAAATATATATTCAGTTACAAATTACATTTACAATTACACACAATTTCTAAAGTATTGAATTCCAATTACAAATTACAGCTGGGATTCTGAAAGTAATTAATTACAATTCGAATCACGTAATTGTAATTGTATTTTGTAATTGAGATTACAATTACCAATGTAATTGACCCAAGTCTGACCTACACTTAGGACGTACAGAGTAGTTCAGATGTATTTGCACAAATATAAAAATGGTCATGCAACAAAACAACATTGCATGATTAGTTGCCATTAACACTCAATTTTTTCTGCCGTGATCGTCTAGTGGTTAGGAGTAAATTTTTTCTTCAACGTAATATTTTTCTGTTCTCGAGTTTCTTTGCACTTTTTCTAAATAATTTCAAATATTTTTTAAAAATCAAGTTTTGAGAGTTGCTCGAGCTGATGATATTTTTGAGGGTTTGGGGTGAATGTCTTTCAGAAAAAAAGTTTGGGTCAAATCGCTGAGGGACAGCCTAGTTGCCTCGTAAGTTTGGGCATTATTCATTTGAGACTATGGAAGCCTGATTTATTCCAAACCGTTATACATATTGTTTTCCACTTAAAAACAGGATTTCAATCTTCGAGAGTGAATCCTTGGGAATTTCTGAAAAAGAAAAGTTGTTCACCAATTGGGTGCGTTTTATCCGTATTCCCAATTTTGTACTGGTTACCTCGCTACCAATGGAAGAGAGACATTACGTACGACTTGATGGCCGGTTTCACGGTGGCCGTAATGCACATTCCTCAAGGTTAATACATTGCATAATGATTTTAAAAATATTCGATACTCTCGAAGTCTTTATTTCTAGAATGTACTAAACGATCGGCTTTTCTTGAAACATAAATTGGAGTGTAGGAATGGCATATGCGCTTCTCGGAAATCTTCCTCCAATAATTGGAATTTATATGGCGTTCTTCCCAGTGATAATTTACTCGATTATGGGAACTTCCAGGCATGTATCCATGGGTAAGTTCCGCCTCTTGGAAATATTTCAAGCAAAGAATGATTCTGTTAAGTGCACTTCGTTGTCATTTCTTGGTAGGAACTTTTGCTGTGATATGTTTGATGACTGGTAAAGTGGCTGCTGAAAGGGTGACACAGTACAACGTCATTGATACGAATGATTCGACTCTAGGTGAAAGCCGTACATCCAGCGAACCTGAAATGACGCCGCTCTACACTATAACAGAAATAGCTACGGCTCTAAGTTTATGCGTAGGACTTTGGCAGGTAAATACATTTTGATTCAATTTAGTCGTTAAAACTAGATCCAAGACAATGCGGAAATTTAGGTTTAAATTCATTGGTAAAAAGATATTAGGTGTAGTATGGTGATAGAGCAGTATTGTATTCGTCAAAAAGAGATGAACTCTGAATCTGCTTAGCAGTTTGGAGGACAGTTATCTCCTTCTCAGAAATACATATAAGCCATCATATGACTAAATAATGTGTGATACCTGAATTCTGTTATCCACTAACTCGGAATGGCAAGTCTATTTCATGAATTGTGATTCTTGATTCTATCCAGGTTCTTATGGGAGTATTTCGACTTGGTGCTCTCAGCTTATTGTTGTCCGCCGAACTTGTGAGTGGATTTACGACTGGCGCAGCAGTCCACGTCCTAACTTCTCAGATTAAGAACTTATTAGGACTCGAAATGAGTGACAGAAATGGTCTATTCAAGATTATGTTTGTAAGTTTCGGATATACCTATTTTCCATTCTACTAAAATGTTCTCACAATAAAGGATTGAAATGAACGCCCAAAACCCTGATTTCCTGGAGTTCGTTTAACATATGAATTCGAATTCCTGTAAACGACTGTTAAATGAAAGTATTTATTACATAATTTGATGAATTTAATCCCAGGCTTTCAAGGACATCGTAACCAACATTGCAACCGCCAATGTAACCGCAGTCATTACGTCAGCTATTACAATATCCGCATTAATCGGTTACAATGAAATTCTTAAGGTATTTAATCAAAGACGTGTTGACTTTGATTAACAGGTCGAACAAACTTAACTAATTAAAACTATTCAATTTAGCCATATGTTTCAACGAAAATCAGCTTTCCTTTACCTGTGGAGCTTCTCACAATTATTGTTGGCACTGTAGTCTCCGCAAACTGGAATATGGCGACGACGTTTAATATAACGATTGTTGATCACATTCCCACAGGGTAAATAAAATTTACCGGACAGGAGTTAAGGAAGTGGCCGCTTATACTTACCGCCCCTGCGGCCCAACGTGTTCACGTATTCTGTAACCAATAGGCAAAGGCGGTGAGAATCAGCGTCCACTGCCCTATTCCAGCCACATACGGTTTCAATTAAAAATGACCTTATATTAATGGAAATATTTTGGCAGATTTCCTCCACCAGCTATACCTCCAGTTCGTATTCTCCCGGATTTGATGGTGGATAGTCTAACCATAAGTATTGTGGCCTACGCCATATCGATCTCCATGTCTAAAATATTTGCATTAAAGTACAACTACAGGTTAGACGCAAATCAAGAATTGATTGCTCAGGTAAATACATGAATAGCCCACATATGTATGTTAGTTTTGACCTTCTGAGTGACATTATTGATGCTATATTTTTGATCACTAGGGTACAAGTAATATATTTGGGAGTATGTTCAGCTGTGCACCGATTTCAGCTTCATTGTCCAGAAGTTTAGTACAAGAGTTGGTGAGTAACATCTTAATAATTTTCAAATGTAGTCTAATTAATGGAGTGAAATTAGGTGGATAGAGTTAACTAACACTCGTAAAATATTGAAATAAAATGTGATTAATTTCTAATGTCAAGGTTGGTGGACGAACTCAGTTAGCGGGACTCTTTTCGTGTGGAATCATGGTCGTTGTCCTCCTTTGGATTGGTCCGTTCTTTGAAACGTTGCCGAATGTAAGAATTCTAGAAACGCGTTTACAGTTTACACCACGAGCTTGACTAAAAATGTTAAACTCCTTCCTTCCAGTGCGTATTGTCAGGCATAATAGTCGTCGCCTTGAAGGGGATGTTCCTCCAAATATTTGACCTCCCGAAGGCATGGAAAGAATCCATTTTAAACGCAGCGATTTGGATCATAACTTTCTTAGCAACGGTGATATTGGACATCGAATATGGGTTGGCAGCTGGGATTCTGCTTTCTGTCCTAATTTTGATTTGGCGATCAAACAAACCACACATAGAAATACTTGGCGCTTTTTCTGATTCAGATTTGTACGTAGCTTCCACTCACGCAAAGGTGATTGAACTGTAATTTTTTAATTGCTTGTAGTCCCTTAACATTAGGCTGCGTAATTAAACAATCCTTATTTATTCACAGTCAATAGAAACACCGGGGAGAAAGATAATCAAGTACACCGGAAATCTCAATTTCGCTACGATTGAACATTTTGTCAAGAAAGTTGAAAGGATAGTTTCTTCTGATTGTACTCCCTGTGTGACGGTAAGACATTACTTTGTACAGTGTAACTAATCTGTCCAGCGGTGATTTTATAAAACATCTCTTACAGAAGAGCGAAGAATCTCTGGCTAGTTCGGCCGAAATTATTCCAGCAAAGCATGGTAACTCGAAACATGAGTTGGAGCTGAACCTGGAAGAGGTAGTACAAAATTTCTTAGTTCTAATAAATATTAGGAATCCGAATGATCATGTAACAGATTTATTTTCTAACAGCATATAGACACGATTATCCTGGATTTTTCCGGTTTAAGTTCGATTGACCCTGAAGCATTGAAAGGTCTTCTGAGGCTCTTCAAACGTTACGAGAAAGCAGGAATCCAGTGTTTATTTGCCGCCTGCTCACCCAATGTGTTCCAAGTTATGACATCGTGTCAATTTATTAATCAAGTCGGAAGTCATCATTTCTTCCCATCCATCCATGATGCTGTCACACATGTCTCACCTAGTCAAAATCAGATATCTCCTGAAATAATACATTAATCTTGTTTGGTTTTATTCAATTAAAGTTATTACAAAAACATTATCCGCACAAACTGAAGTCACACTGATTTATCAACGGGTTTTCATTTCATCCCACCTACCCAATAATACATAACAAAATTCTTCCCTGACTTGGAACGACTTCATATCCTCACTTGCAGTAAACAGAATTTTTTCAATTTTCCGTTGCATGATTATATAAGCTGTGCTGTGCAAAAAAATAATACAGTGTGTTTGTGTGTTCCAGAGTAAGCGCACCATTGTTTGATTGTATTTTGACGTAGTTACAAGAATCTATGTTACCGTCAGGTTGGAGTTATTGATAAATTCTAAGAATTCATTTTATCAACGTAAGACATACACTCATTTTATTAACTTAACCCTGAAACTAGTTTTATGGATGAGTTCCACTGTCCCAATGATTTTTATTTTGATGATTTACGTTGATAAAATAAATTCTTAGAATTTATCAATAATTCCAACATGGCTAACATAAATTCTTATAACTACGAGAAAATATGATCAAACAACGGTGCGCTTTCTCTGGGACACCCCGTACATGTCTATCGAAGAAACAGTATCAACCTAACTATGGACAATCTAATTTGTCCTCTGGTCCTGGCCCAATATGTCCAACTGTGAAACTTCGGTGACTTTATTTTTTTTCGAATTTAATGTTAATACCGGTCAATCGCTAAGATTTGGCGATTGAAAAAAAATCTGAACAATTTGAATCAGTCTCGTGTAAATGCCGAAGAAAAATGTAATTTTAGCATGGCGATAAGTTACACGAGGTGTTCGAGATGGCAAAAGTTTTCTGTAATTCTTACTATTATTAGGAATTCTTTTGACTGAAATTGTTTACGTTACTGTTTCAGAGGTCTGACTATGATGCTTAATCTGAGTGTCAATTGTATAAAAATGATACAAACAATCCGTAACACGTGAAGAACACGTTCAAGATTTGATCCGCGATTTATATCCACCAGTAAACCCTCCATTGGTTGAATGCTGAATTTGTTTGTGTGGCTCGTCATTATTGACAAGATAAATTTAGACACTTGATAATTCGATAATTGAGATTATGGCACTTACAAAACGGTTTGGGTTTGACATCAGGGAAATATTGTGTGAGATAATTGAAGCCTTGCCTTATTCTATCTGAGCGAATGTGATCTCACATGAATTTAACACTCGCTCGTGTTTCCAATCCGGGTTTGAAGTGGCGTAGATATCGTAAAATTTGGGTGAGTGCGTCGTGTACGGATTAAATAGTTTCCAACACGATCCCCTATATAATTAATACTAAATGAATTTGTATGACCTAATATTTTGCATGGACGTACCGAGATAGCAATACCTAATAATTCGTGGACAAACTCGACTGAACAAGTATAAAAAGCCGGTGAAATCCTTCAGTAATTCACAAGAGCAAATTTGTGAAGAAATTGGCACCCATTTGTTCAAAATTGAGAAAATTTTGGCCACAAAATGAAGTTTCTAGTCCCATTACTATTTGCAGCCCTTGTAATTCCTGGAGGTAATTTGATTTAACACCAATCGCCATTATATAATAAGTGGACATTACCACTCAGAGAAATCTGTTTGGGCCCAAATGGTTAAATCTCGAACGACAACCTCTCGCGTCATTATAATGATCGGTCATAATCGGTCTCAGTCTTCACAGTATCCAATTTGGCCGAATATTAATGGGATTCTCTGAGCGAATTTCATTTAACTCCGATATTTGTATTTTTACAGTACTTTCTCAAGGATGGGGCTGTGAAGAAGATTTACCTGACGATAGACGAATTGACTGTCACCCGGAATTAGGTGCAAGCGAGGAAGAATGCCGGCGTCGAAATTGTGTTTGGTGCCCTGCCGATGATGACAGTCGAGATTATCCATGGTGTTATTATAAGGGTACAGCTGAATTAGCAGGTTACGCTATGGTCGGTCACCCTGAAGTACTTCCAAACGGATACAGGTTAGCCGAAGCACACTTTGGAATCCTTTCCGGCTAATTTCACAAAGAATGGGGGCGAAATAATTTTTCTTTGTATTTTTCAGAGTAAATCTGGTAAAAGTAGTTCCGGAATCTCAAAAGAAGCCAAGATGGGAGGGCGAGGCTGAAACATTGACGCTTTTAGCTGAATTCCAGTCTAACAGTCGGCTTCGCATTAAAGTGAGTAGTAGATAATGTTTATCTGATGATCAGATGCCTTGGATCTTTATATGTGTATTAAATATTAATTAATTATAAATTATTAATTTATTAATTATATTAATATAGATTGAAGATGGAACTCCAAGATGGGAGGTACCGTTGAAGATAAACCCACCGTCTGATGACAACGCTAACCAACTTTATGACATCACATTCACCAATGATCCCTTGTTCTCATTCCGAGTTGTCAGAAAGTCTACCGGAGCCATTCTTTTGGAGGCTGGCGGAAACAATGGCGATTTTATTTTCGCTGAACAATATTTGACACTTTCTTGGAAACCGGCAACTGAGAACGTTTTTGGTCTTGGTGAAAATGAACAACCGACATTTAAGCACGATTTCTCTCGAGCCTTGACCTGGACTTTGTGGGCAAGAGACGAACCTCCAAATGTAAGTATGAAAGGTCACTTGTTTTGAGTATTGCCCTTTGGGTTTTGCTATGTTGTGGGTATGATCTCTCTGGCACGCATGGCTTCAGCCACACCGATTTTTCGTACTTACGGGGTGGCAAAATAGAGAACTACCTTCTACCCTTTGTCTTAGCCGATAACAGATGGCACCATTCTTTAAATGCCATTTTCGGCAATATTTGATGAAATCTATGTATCTTAGTTCACGGCTAATCAATACGGAAGTCAACCATACTACACTGTTCTGGAAGCCGATGGTAAAGCTCACTCTGTGGCCATTGTGAACAGCAACGCTCAAGGTAATTGCGCCTAGCAGATGACATCATATGCATAATTTCAGGTAAAAGTTTGCAAATTAATTGACATCTGGATTCATTTTTTTAGAATTCTCCATGTTACCCGGACCTTTAATCAAATACACGACAATCGGAGGTCTTCTAGATTTCTACATTTTCTTAGGACCAACTCCCGAAAATACTGTCCAGCAATACACGGAGGTAGGTAATCGCCTCGCACACCCCAGGCATATTTGCGATTTTAAATTGGGCAAGACAACGAAGTTTTCCTTGTTTTGATTTCAGGCCGTTGGACGGGCACAAATGCCGCCATATTGGGGGTTAGGGTTCCAACTTTGCAGATATGGGTACAATACTATCGACAACATGAAAGCAGCCGTTGACCGAACTGCTCAGTACGAAATTCCTCACGTGAGTTTGTTATCGTAAATTCTAAAACTTATTTTAGAGGTCGCAATTTCATCGCTGACATTAATATAAATGACCACAGGACGTTCAATACGGTGACATTGATATTATGGTCCGAGAGCTTGATTTCACTTACTCGGAGGAAAAATTCCCAGGACTTCCACAATATATCAGAGATCTCAAGACAAAGGGAGTCAGATTCATGACAATTTTAGTGAGTCACACGTTATGACGTATTCAATTTGGTTTAGTTAAGTTTAATTAATCATTATAATTTATTTTTCATTTTTTTTAAAGGATCCTTGCATCAGTATCGCTGAACCGGCTGGAACTTACAGACCTTTCGAATATGGTGAAGAATTAGACGTGTGGGTAAAACGAGCTGACGGAAGCAATGCAGTTGGTCGAGTTTGGCCCGATGATCAGAAAGCCCCTGTTTATTTCCCGGATTACTCAAACCCAAGAACTCGAGAATGGTGGATCACTCTTATCAAGGAATTTCACGATCTTCTGGAATTCGACGGATTATGGATTGTAAGTTGTTATTGTCTAAAAAATTTTAAGTGCAATTGCTGATAAAATCGTTTAATTTTAGGATATGAATGAGCCTGCCAATTTTGAGAATGGTGATATGCAAGGTTGTACCGTAAATAAATGGAATAACCCTCCGTATGTTCCACGTAAGCAAAAACCTAAGTCATTTAATTGACATCACTTTTATTAGAAATACTCCAATAATATTTTATTTTCCAATTAGCCGTCAAAGATCGCTATTTGCCATCAAAGACTGTCTGTGCGGATCATGTTCAATATGCTGGAAGACACTACGATACCCATAATCTTTACGGCTGGTTCCAATCTGAGCCAACTTTGACGTAAGTCGCACTATAATATTTAGCAAAATAATTTATTTGCTGTGAAATTGTTAACTTCAAACTGTATATCTTCAAATTTTCAGCGGAACACGTGCCGGAACTGGAAAGCGATCCTTAGTACTTTCAAGATCAACTTTCTTAGGTTCAGGACAATGGGTTGCTCATTGGCTTGGAGATAATTGGTCTCTGTGGAAAGACCTTCACACTTCTATCATTGGAATGCTTCAATACAATCAATTCGGAGTACCATTTGTTGGTTCTGACATCTGTGGATTTATTGGAGAATCTGATGCGGATATGTGTCAAAGATGGATGGAATTAGGAGCATTCTACCCGTTCTCAAGAAATCACAATGGACTAAATTACAGGGTAAGTATTTCACCGGAATACCATAATTTTCGGGATTTTTTAAATAATAATTAATCGTTTCAGGATCAAGATCCCGGTTCTTTCGGCCCAGCCGTAGCAGAATCTTCACGAAAAGCACTTTTAGTTCGTTACACGTTGCTACCATATTTGTACACTTTGTTCTATCAACATCATGTCAACGGAAATACAGTTGCCCGCGCCCTCTGGCACGAATTCCCAACTGATTCACAAACTACTGGCATTGATAAACAATTCATGTGGGGATCTGGTCTCATCATTTCTCCAGTTTTGGAAGAAGGAGCAGTTCAAGTTGAAGCTTATTTCCCTAATACTAGAATCTACGATTACTATGGCGGAAGTGAAGTATTGACAAAGGGAGCATTTGCAACCATTCCAGCACCCAAAGATTTCATTCATGTTCATGTTCGTGGTGGAAATATTCTTCCAACACAAGAACCTGCCCTTACTACAGATGCCGCTAGAAATAACCCATTGGGTCTCATTGTTGCACTTGACGAATTTTCTTCTGCCTTTGGAAGTCTTTATTACGATGATGGAGATTCTCTGGGTAAGTGTATATGTAGTTAATGTAATCTGTAAACTCTGCAACATTAAATTAATTCTAATTATTTCTGAAATGTAGATCCAATAGAAGGTGGCGCTTATTTCTATGGAATCTTTTCTGCCGCCAGTCGTACCCTAAGGAATTCAGTGGTTCAAGATGGCTACCCTGATATGGCTACCAAAATCATTGGATCGGTTCGACTCATGGGTGCTGGACAAGTTACTACCATCACTGTCAACGGAGCTCTTCACACTGACTTTTCTGCACAACCGTCCGGAGAAGTTCTTATCCGAAATTTGAGAATTCCAGCCAATTCGGCTTTTGTTATCACTTACTAATGTGGTTACGATATGTTATTATGTTCATTATTGTACAAAAGGCTACACATGTTTATTTTCACGTTAAATAAAATTCAAAGTTCGAAAAAGAATGCTGATTTATCTTAAGTTATGTTGCTTTGCTAGTGCTAGTCGCGCATTTATCGTGCTTGTTGTAGATTGTAATACCTATCTAACTTCGCACTACCGGTACTGAAATTAGAAGCAAATTCAGAACTTGGTGGGATTTTTGTGGAAATTTGTTATGCGGATTAACGATTCCGTACTTTAATTGACAGTCCATGATCAAACTAATGCATATACTGGTACAGAAAGTAAATATCAACACTAATTACAATTTCGTATAAGACTAGACACATGTTTAATCGGTATATTTTTGTGAGTGAGAGTTACGTTGATTCATTCCTGCCACTTCTTCTTCCTCGGTATCAGAAGTTCGGATCCTAATTGGTGAATCCCACTAATTCCAACCTAACAACTCGATCGACTTCTGGTTATTGGCCACAATTGGCAAGATTACTTGTTAGTAAATCCATTCAGTAGGTTTGTTAATAGTCTCTTCCTGTTGCTGAAATTGCACCTCATCTGGTCCATCGCAAATGTCAGACACAAAGGTCTCGTCCATGAATTTGTTAAGTTTTCGGGGACTCTCTTTGCAATTTGAGAATAGACCAGCACAAGCCCTTTCATCCTGTGTACTACGGCCATAATAGGCCGCATACTCATAAACAAAGGAAGGTGATGAGGTATTTTCAGGTCGTTGGATATTCCTCCTGAAATTCGTATAGAATAACAACTGTTAATCAGTTGTATGTCAATGAAAAATCAAAGGGCTCGCAGACAAGGAATACAGCACGGTCCTAGCGACAAAATAAATAGGCAGCTGGATTTGACCGTATTCTTGATATGTGGAAGAAATTGATATCCGGTGAACAACTTTTGTTTAGGTCATACCCCGAAAAGTTCGACCTTTTGGGCGCTAGAAATGTATGGGCCAAATACGCTGTGAGATGTCTTTCCTACGACGGATTATAAAGACGTAACAAATTGCATTTGATCGCTGTACTTTTTGCGGCCTAATTGTTAGATATCTCTGGGTAGAACCTCCATAAAAGTTGTTCTAGAGGTTTAAGTCTTCAACACATTCAAAATACAGCCAATTGCAAGAGTCTACGTTTTGCTGTATGGACTGTGCGGTTTTCTCTAAACGGATTGAGACTTGGACATACTTTTCTTTAAGTCACCAAATCCATTGTCCACAAACAAAAATATTATTGATATAACAGTTATGGTGTGGCTGATTCAGACTATAAATAATATATTAATAATACGTCAAAAGTTTCAAGGATATTGATTGTTTGTTAAGAATCGCGTGTCGAGTTCTTCATTCAGTTTATGGTATTATGATTATAGAGAGATAAGTGAGATGAAATAATTACCCGTAGTCATCATAGACCATTGTCTCAAACATATTCATCTGAGATCGATTTCCTCGGGCCATAACTTCACACACCCCTTTTGGAAGACACCCATCTGTGTCAAACTCAGTTGCTAAAGTAAAGTAAGGCATTATGTCACTGTCGTGAATCTCAGGAAGCGCGTTTTCTGGGAGATCAATTTCATCATCGTTAATTGCTCGTTTTCGCCGCCCTGTAATCCGTAAAATATTGCATTGCATTAATTTATTGCATAATTCTATACATTCTCTTTAATGTGTGGTATAGTATGGACTGTAAAATTCTGTGTGTCTCCAAGTGAGTGACCGGTTTCATTCTGAGTTAAACTGCATGACAGTTGGAGCAAGATCCCACAAAAGTGCCGAATCTTATGGCCAAATTTATCGTATGAACTACATACGTAAATGTTCAGATTTGATGAAGTCATATAACTGATTCAATTCAAAATTTGAAGCTCCAGTAGGATAATAGTGTAGTGTATCCGAATGGGAACGGATCAACTCTACAAAAAGTGAAATGAAGGAGATATATTTCTATCTATGACCCCGGTGACGTTCTGGTTGAGATTATCTGCTGTGAAGTTAAAAATTTCTGGATTCTGTGGATGGATTGCGTTCCTAGAATTTTACGTGGAATCCGAATTTGCAAGATTTAGCTCTCTCTGATCATGGATCATAGATTTCTGATAGAAGCTATAAGGTTAGGGGAGTTCGTAGGGTGATCCGTTCACTTTTTTGAAATGGTGTCAGTTCCTATTCGGATATTCTGTATTTCACTGTATTCCGTGTCAACACCGCGCACACTTACCCAGAAGAAACTTGAGAAGGATTTTTTTTGCAATGAATTTAAGTTTTAATTTTTTCTTCAACTTCAGTAGAAACTTTAATTTGATTAATTTGATGGCTTTTTTCAGAGCCCATCCACCAATTAATAATCCAGGTGTATGCCTCACATCTGCGACAAACCCTTTAATCGCGTACGGATAAATTGCTTGAGTTTCTGACACATTGTCAGTAAATAACAAAAATCCCAATAAACAGGCTAAAACTAAAGTCACTCTTCGTAGCCTCATTATTACTATTATTAACAAAATTAATCTAATCTCACACCACACAATTCAACTATACTATTTTGATATCACTTTTGACACCACAAAGCGTCCTTTTCTTACAATAATCATCACAACTCACACACAGATCAACAAATGAGTAGAATTATTGTAAGATCACTTTGATTAGCAATTCTTGTTTGAGTCGATGTTGAAAGGGAAGTGATTGTTTTTATATGTAAGTAGGGTATGAATACATTTTAAAAATTGTGACTAACCTACGTATGTCATGTCAGTAGGAGTTAGGACTACACATTTTTGCACAATTTATTTTTGCACAACTTTAAATACAATGTTATTGTGTTCTGACCTAGCTAACCATTCATAACCAAGTGAAACCAGATATGTGTGTAATTTGAATAATAAAGTGATCAAGTCTTACAGTCCGCTATATTATTATGCAATCTTGAGGTAGTGGTAGCACACGCTAGGGTCTATTGACCATTCGAGCGTTTCATTCAAGGAGTTTACTAAAATGTGCTTCCCAATAAGTGATCTTGTCCAACGCACTAAATAAATACTCGTGAAATTTGGGTAATTTCGTACAGGGTGATTCATAGGTGCCGTGTATTGTAATAGTGCAATGTATGTGTGGTATAGCTATCACTTGGTCATGTGCATGTCTTTTTATACAAACTCGGCGATAAGTTGTTTACAGAAATACTACCAAGTGTGTCTAGAGTGTGAGACAATCAATGAACCAAAAGTATTTCCAAGTATTCACGACAATGACAGCTAGAACCTTCAATATCTCGCGGGATGAAATAATTGTGTCCCGCGCAGATGAAGTCATTTGTACTAAATCCAATGAAAATGTTTATCACAATTTTTCCTGAAATGGTCTTGAGAGGCCTGGTGGGTTAAATTTTTGCACTACCCTATGTACAAAATAAGTAGTCTGAAATGAATCCGGGACAAACAGCATAATTTCGGTTGAATTATTATTCGGATATTAAATTGCTACACACGGCGAGCTGGAGAAATTTGGATTTTACAATTGGCAAGACGGATGTAATTGGCTGGAACATTAATTTTTCCTTTCTAACTCCGGTTTAAACGATACAGTACAATTTTATTTATCTCAGAACACGCCAATACACCTCATTCAATTGAATTAAGAAAATTACGTCTCCAGTTCACTAAACTTCGAAAGCGTATTTACATTTGCATTCCCGACTCAAACATGACTCGAGTTACGTAACAAACAGTAACAGCTGCAGGTTGTAGTGGGGAATACCAGTAACAATGCAACAACTTAGATTTTGGTCGTGACAATACCAAACAAAGGTCTACCGTAAAGGGCAAATGGCACGCATGACACATAGCTGATTGTACGTATTAGTTAACCTCCACATGTACATTTTTGGTAAAGAGTGCTAAATTAAGAAATGCCAGAATGCAACATTCATTCCGTAACAATGGGTCCATGTAAATATTTTATGTACGAATTAAAGGTATACCTTGATCTCTTGGGATTTGAAGGTAATAAAGCACGCTAGTCATCTCTTCCAAATACATACGTTCCTTTAATGTTCTTGACAGATCCGAATTGAATGCAGTATTGACCCAGAAATAAGCAATCGAATTGAGACATTAATTTGCTAAAATTACTTTTGCCGATGCCGATAGTGAAAAAATCTACTGCAGGAAATATATGCAGTAGATTCCAAAGAACCACTTAGTTTTAACCCGCTGTAAATGCTGGCAAGAATGCTCCCAGAAATTGACACTTTACACGTTACAATACGCTAACAAATTAATTTATTGATTTACTAATTGGATTGTAATTCATATTATATATCAGCAACAATTAAATAAACTCATTGCATTGAATTGACACTCAAGTCTAGTGTATGTTTTGGCCGCTTTCAAAACAAATTTGATGTCAAAATTGTCGTCAGATAATTCTGGCCTTAAATACAATATTTGCAGTGACATATCCTCAGAGGTATATACACGCTGTTAATTTATCTTCAAATTTAATATTATCTGTAATATGATCTTGGGATGCAATCCACGCTTCCTTGTTCAAGGTGAGTGAAATTTCTTGAAGACGCAAATGAATGTCATCTATTTTGCCCGAACTGACGATAAAAATTAATTAACATGGCAGACACTGCGTACGAATTACGAATTGGTTATTTTCTCAGCGATACATCTGCACCACACCACACCATTCCTTCCAATTAAATTAATTTTCTATTGCAACCGTAAAGTTAATTTCATGGTCCGGGTCCGGGTTCCAGGCTCTAATGAGAACACTTTAGAATTCGTGGTCTTGAATAATAATTTCCGAGCCTATGGTGTGGTGGCCCCGGAAA
>JAQFYE010002423.1:0-18059 GCA_034694305.1 Protaphorura glebata
GTGAAGTGTGATGGAGTGAAAAGAAACCGACGAACAAATGGAGCGACTTTCCCCGCTTTCACTAATTTTCTCTTACTTTCTCCGCATTTTTGTCAATGGGAAAGACGCTTCACTATATTTGCCTTTGGCTTTCTCTCATAAAAAGTAAACACGATTCAGAGCAGGTATTTGAATAAATGGGATAAAATAAAGATGTAGATGGAAATTGTTTTGCCTTCACTTCCATTCCAGTAAGATAACAAAAGAATGTTACTTCCACCACAGGAGTCATCGTAATTCTACTCCTTCCGTCAATTTAACTTTTTGAGACCCTACAAAAGGATAAACAAAAAAGAAACAATCATTTACCTTTTTCCAAAGTAATACAAATTAAGCGGTAGCAGCTAGAACACTGAAAGAAAGGAATTGAGTTTGAGTTTGCCAGTCTGGTACGGAAAGAATGAATGAAAATTTTATTTTAAAAGGTACAAGTACTCGAAAAAAATGGATGATAAAAACGGTAATTGAATGGAAAGGAAAACAGCAGCATAACTGACGGCAGCGGCGGTTACGATAGACAAACAGACCGCATAAAATGTTTGAGTCTAGTCTAGTCTGATGGACTGTGCCAAGAATCAGACTGGACTTGATGTCGAAATCATGAGTTGTTAATGGCAAAGCGTGACTGGGGCAGCACGCGACCAAAACCACGATTTCTTCGTCAATTGTTTTACCGGCTTACTTCATTAACTATCAGGATGGCGGTACTATTTGGATTTTTTTCTGTCTACTGTAATCATGATCCACCAGTCGTGACTAATTGAAATTAGTCTGTTTCAATAAAACAATGTACGGATGCGCCCATATAATTCAATAAACGCTGACGGCTGTCAATTTAAATTGAGTTTATTTGTAGAATGTAGACCGCACGGTAAGTCTTAATACAAACCATGAATCATCTGCGCTATGTAGTACCGATGTGACCAAAATTCTTCAGAGGAGTAAACGATGATGATTGAAAATACGGTACGAGCGAATGTCGATGAAACGGCGTATTATTTTTTTACAAATTCTGAAGTGATTCTACCGGGAAAGCGCGTGTCATCCCAGTTCCGCGTCACCTCATATGTACTTCAAGAGGTCGAGACCTGGGCTATATTGTATATTCTATTCTTAGCTTTTAATTCCACAGGCCAGGAAGAATGTCCAATTGAAATCCGCCTGAGAGATTTATTTCTCCATCTGACGATCCGCTTTCGCCCAGAAGATGAAAAATTACTTTTACTCTTCCAATTTCGGCCAACACAACGCAATGCAATCTCAAGATAACAATCGTGGGAAATTCGGCTGACACAGTTGAAGATATGCTTTGGAGTCAGGACTGTGATGAAAAAATAATGGAAAGATCATTCAGGTTCAGGTTCAACAATCAACCGAATCAGGAGTCAGCCTACTGATACAAAACACTATAATATAAACAGGATCGACCTTATATGAACTTCCTTTACTCGTACTTCCATCTAAGGCTATCATGGACTTATACGGAAACACGCGTTCTTTCATTTGTATTTTCATTCATCCTTTTCATATTACACGCGTATTCGTAGTGAAATTCAATGTGTCCCGGGCGACAAATCAAATCAGAGATATATTGAGATTTTCAGTTCTGGGAAATCAAGCCAATTGCATTCTGAGTTGTGAGCCAAACAATATTGAATCGTACTTAATAGATTTCACCTTTACCAGACACTAAACGAGCGAAAGCTTATCTGGTCGTGGTCGATAACTGCACTTTAATGAACGGAAAGCGAATAATTTATCTACATGAAGTTGCATCGTCATTCAAGTTCGATGTAAAGTTGCCAAAAGTGTGTCTGGAATGTAAGATAATGAATGAAGTTACTCACAAGACCAAATCTGTGGACATGCGACCTCTCGGCAGAATAAACAAGCGCTCTGAGACATAACCTCAATAAAATGACCTGCGAATTAATCGCAATCGTTGCAGTTTGCAGTTTTAGTTGTACGTGACGAAGGGATATGATGAAGAGTGGTAGACACACAGGAAGAATTCTTAATAAGTGTGTCATCTCACAAGTACATAAAAGTAAATGTGGATCTTGGGTTCACTTTTGTCATACGAACGTCAAATCATATCAAATAGAATTTGCGGACCTACCTGTAAATACATTAAAATACATTACGCTTCTGTCCTTCTCAAACAAACGAGACGACCTGTCCGACGGCAAGGTCCTTTCTTAATGTCTTGAATCACAAGTACCTCATTTATTTCAGCAACTAAGGTAATTAGTAGATTAACACCCATTTTAGTATTGTTTTGATTAGGGATTACCATTAATATTTTTTCCTGAATAATTAGACAGCACAATGTGAAGAACATTTTAATTAAATTTGCATCATTTGTAGTGTTTCAACTGTTTACGGCTCAATTTCAATATCGTTAGATGATTTGGACTACGCAGTACGTAGTCGAATCCCGTCTGTTCAGGGGTATGACTCGACTAAAGGTTTCGATTGTTGTGTGAATAAGTATTCAGGAAACAATAACGTTTTCTGTAATTAAATATGCAAATAATGTAAAATATATTGGTGCTGATTAAGTGTACAAAAATGTAAAACTGTATCTGGATTTGCGCCAAAAGCTCGTAGAACAAGAAGATATAAAAGGGTTGACTTTTGTCTGGCGCGGCTGGCCAGTCCGACCAGACACCTTGAATTATATTCAATTTCAATTAGCTACACGAACCAAAATGATAAAGGGCGAAGCACGATACCTGCAGATTCGAACTCTCTGTGCGGTATCCGTACGAATAAAATAAGTAGTCTTAATTACTTATTTATTAGGCATTTAAGTCATCCACTTTTCAGCAGAACAGACTTAAGCGGGGTATTAGATACCAGTGGACAATGTCGCGCCGTCGCGCGGTGCTTTTGACGGTCGAACGATGAAGTTCATAAAAATTTACTGCTTGACATTTTGAACGAGCTTCGGTTCAGTGTACACATAACTTGTTTCTTTTGTAATATTCTTGTGTAAAAAATGTTTACCCATTGTGGTGATTCAATTTTGAATAGCCGTCCTGTACATATTTGTTGCTTCTTGTGTAAATCTACGTATGCAACACCCTGACACTGCACTGGGGGCTGTCTTCCACGACAATGGTCATCGCTGCAGATATGTTGACTCTTTTCGGTTATTTTTTTATGTAAAACGGTATTCTATTTATATTAGTTTGCCGTCTGTCATATGAATCGTGAAGGCTAATCTTTATTTTTGACAAGAAGTTGAAGTTATTTCATTGTCGAATTAAATTGAACTTTATTGTTAATTTTTGGAGACCATCTTAGATGTCTGAGATAAATGTGAAGTATTTAAAAAGCTGAGATCAAATTGAAATCACATTGTAGTTTACAGTAAGGGGCTCAAATAATTGGAATTGGAACTACCACTTCAGTGGGCGAAAACGAGCGAACGCAGTTGCTATATCTCAGTGTCTCAGTCACACTGGGATTCGAAACCTGAACACCTCAATTTCTTGCTATCATCTGGCCATTACGCTACCACGCGATATATTTATTGTTCCGAGTTTACATTAATAGTATTTTGAGTGAACTTTCCCTACTATATACTTAAAATTAGCCGATTTTGATTCATTTTTGCTGGTTTATCTATTCCGCTGAATAACTATATAATGTTACCTTGATGTTTGAAAAAATTCTATTTTCTTATGGTTAACGAAACTTTATACTTGGAGATATTCGTGTCGTGATCAAGTGGGAAATGTAAATTTTGTTCTTGCATTACAAACAGCACCAATACCATTAATTCTGGACATTTCCACTTCCAGAGTAGCTTCTTATTGTGTACATTCCGGGTTGACAGTATACTAAACTTTTTTGCGCACGGCTATGGAAGTTGGATGTTGCACAATGGGAATGCCTTACCGAAGAGTCAATCACTTTAGTCCGCAGCTGAGGTCCCACACAGGGGTCAGACGCAGGTCAGCTGATTTGATAAGCTTTGATAGTGATGGTCACCTTCTGTAATATTTATGACTCTACCTGATAAAAAATGTTTGGAAGGTATGTGAGAATGAAACATGAGCTTAGCCGAGTTCTCAATTACGGACGGATGGACCTCACATTGTTCCCATGAATGCCCTTCTGAGTGTGTACACTTTTACACTTGACCCAACAGATGTTATTTACGAGGGAAATTCATGGACTCACACCCCAGCATTTACCTTTTACCACACACATTTAATAATCACCCTGGACCATTGTCACACCTCAACATTGCACTTTATACGGCTGTAGAAGTGCAAACCGTTTGCATTGTTGTCTTCATGGACATTCAGAGCTAGAAGGATTTATTAGGATTTAACGAACTAAAATTCCTCTGTCTGTATTCATGTATTATGTAGTCTGATGATCTTTGATTATTATAATAATAATCCCACCCTCATACATAACATACCCGATGCCACACACCCTCAATAATATTGTACAAACACAATACAGGGAGAATAATAAATGTGTGCCCTAAACCCGCCAGCAGAACCCAGTAAATGCCATGCAAAATATTCTGGATGAAATGTTGCCAGGATCGATCTCTTGAACTTATTTTGCCAATCGTGCATCACGGCATTCAGGAATTCCAGACCAGTGAATTAATAATGTCGTCTCGGGCTTAATATCTCCGAATTTTACGTTAATTTATCCGCAAAATCTGGATAACTGCATGGAAATCCTAATTTAGATTTGGGGGAAGGGCTACGAAATGTAATGTTCCGTATATTCTGGCGACATCATGCTCTGGCAATATGGAAAGTGGAAGAAAGTTATGAACCACCCTCTTGCATAGTAAAAGTTGAAGCATTGTTGTGAGAAAATATTTAGAAAATTGTGATGACAATGTACATATTATCCTAAGGTAGTGTCGGCGAGCCATATTGCTTAAGCAATTGTTGTACGAGTGAATTTAAAGGATTACAAACGTACCAATTTCAACCCTGGGATAAACATTTGAATTCGACACGGGTGATAAAGTAATTATAGTCCACTTCAACGTGTGAGGTTATAAATTACGTCAATGCGAAACTTTAGAAAACTTTCTTGGTACGACTAATTCTATAGCAAATTCTCCAGTTTAACACCTGCGATTCTTATGTAATATTTACACTCCTTAAGGTTTGCATTGCATAAAAATGTGATGTTCTTTACTTAATTTTGGTGACGATTAGGGACACGATTCTAATTTTCGTTAGTGATTTTTACGTGTTGTAGCAAAAAAATCAAATATAAGAGACCTGAATGTCCTATATTTTACATTACCGTGCTTCATTTTGACACAAACATCGCGCCGCACAATTTGAAAAGTACTTTGATGACTTACCTAGGTGAATTTCGAAAGTCAAAAAGTTTAAATTTTTTAGCTAAGAGACTGTTCATCACAAAGTGACCTCTGACCTAAGCAGTAACTAAATCCTATGCCAAAAATAGTCTCACGCATTGTCAGTTTAATATTAACACATGAAGAGAGAGCCGGTGTTGATAATAGATAGGTTCAGATTTTGGTGAAACTGACTTTTACTTATACTTTCACATAAAATTTACAAAATTGCAACACCGCATTTGTAAAATTGGTGAAACTTCAATTGAACTTTTACCTAAAACCGGCATTTTTGATGAAAGTAACTTTGACTTCCACTTTCCATTTCGGCATTTTTACCAAAGTACAAGTGGAAGTGAAACTTATCTGAACCTATCTAATATTTAGGTTTAAAGATTATTATTCATGAGAGTGCAGGATGGGAAATTGTTCACATAAACAAGCCCACACTGTTTCAGTTATTACTTGAACAACCAGGTATCATGCTTCGGCATTTAAACACCTCATAATAATAATTGACACGTACAAGTATTACGTCAAATGTAATGCGTGTGTCAGGTTCGGGAAATGGTACGTTTAGGTAACGTGGTCTAGTGTTTCAGCATTGTGAAGGGCTCAGTCTCAGCATAGTAAGATTTAAAATCCACACTGAAAACGTTGGTTATCTTAGTAGTTCTTCAGAAAATGTAGTCGAATTTAACTCGTCCATACCGTTTTTTCATTTTACGACGTTAGAGGTTTTCTAAGATTTTATTTTTGTTACTTAATTCTTAAGAACGAGCTTCCTTCACAGTCTGCACTGTTTATAACCTTAGGTGACACAATTTATTTGCAAACGCTTTATGAAAGTCCCGACTGTCAACTCTGCAAACCTTCCAATTTTTTGGATCAATGAAAAAGGTGTTTCTGCCGCTGCAGTCATCTCATTGATATTCTGGAAAGACATCAGACATTTGGCACATTATACTTTGGAAGCATATTAAACACTGTACCCATTGAGACACTGAACAAAAGACAAGACCCACAATTTATTATTACATTGCATTATTAAATTGTACCGCATACTGCAACTGCATAGCACGTCCACTGAAAATGAAATGCTCAAGAGAACGGAGTTTAATAATAGTACTGCACTGCGACTGTGTCCTCGCCGAATTCTTCAATTACGTGACATTTGTATTTGTTCAATCCATCTTATTGTTCCCCGGTGGCCCTTTTGGATCAATAAAAATCCAATATATATATTTAGTTGAATGAATGTATTGAATTTTATCAAATATTGAAACTTTTCGAGTTTCGTCTTTGACGGAAATTATTGACATTAGGGAAATCAAAGTTTACCTCAAACCATTTGATCTATTTTTGATAGAAGCTTTCGTTCTGAACCGAACTTACCGCTCAGTCAATGTTTTTTGGAACTATGTCGTCGTCTCTTACATTGCCGATACTAACAATTGTGTGCCCAATTCTGTACACGGTTTCGACGGACGATGCATTTTTTCGTTGAGAGTAATTTTCTATGCACATTTTTACAGGGATTACTTCCAAAACCCTATCGGATACAAATCATTTGCTTTGCAAAATAGTTATTCTAAAATCTGCGGGTCGGCGCTAACATTTGTCACTTAATTTAGAATTTCATGTCGTGTTCAACCTCCCAGACACGTACTACTTACTACATCACATCACATCAAGAGTGCCATGTAGTTTCCTTATCTTTTTTAACTTTTAGATTTAGATACTATCATTTGTATGTGGTAGAGAGAGTAGTAGTGATAGTAATAGTAAAGTGAGTGTACATCGTGAATGAATATTTCATTCATGGATTCGCCTTTTTGAATGCAAATTAACTAGAACTGACGATGAGAAGAACTGCGAAGACTTAATTCATATTTCTTGGCCTGGCTTTCAAATCGTAGCTTTATGCTGCAAAGCATCGCACAAGATTGACATTCTCGTCCAAACCACTAATGTCACATAAAATATAATCGGGTATGACAATGTTCCATTTTGTCGCACTGTATTTCCGGAAGTGTCGACACAGCCGAAAGGTCGACTGGCTACTTAATTCCGTTGACGCTTTAACTGTTGACCCTTTAACCGTTGATCATATAGCATCCTGTAACTGATCATCTCGTAACCTGCTCATAACCGTTCACTAGAAACCGTTGACCCTGCAATCGTTGACCGTATAACCGTTGACGGTGTAATCGTTCACTGGGAACCGTTGACCGTACAGCCGTTGACCGTGTAACCGTTGACCGTAAAACCGTCGACCAGTAACCGTTGACCGTGTAACCGTTGACTCTGAGGCAGAGTAAAAATTTACGTCAGGCCCTTCAGTTCTCATCATTGCGATTCAACGAACCGTTATCAATCGGACGGGAAACCACCGCTGCACTGTGAGTGAATTCTAAAACTGTTGACGCCGTAATCGTTCATTCTTGAGAACCGTTGACGGTTTTAGAAAAATAAATCACATTTACGATATTCAGTCAGTAATAGGTGACCTGATTTGACATATTCCCTGCAACACACCCATTAGGATAAAAATATAAATGGTCATTACAATGGACTTCAGAAGGAATTCAAAAAATCATAGACATTGTGTATTATTCTTCATTACTCACCACGCGTCCGTTCATTCGATCTCCAAAGTACTTAAGGAATGTCTGTCATTTCATTTAGCATTTTTAAACGTGCGAGGTTAGACCAGGCGAATAACTAACTCTAACTTTTACTAACTAGTCGGATGGATGGACGGACGGACAGTCTAGTCTTGGAGAGATGATATTTATGAATGGTAATGAATCTTCACGTTTTGTCAAATGAGTGAGTGGATGAATATTGTAGCTTTTGCTTTTACTATGGTGAATCCTGATGCTACTTGATTCTCCAAAGTGATAAGACTCAACTCACTCATTCTTCTAATCAAAGTCGCTGATCTTCTGATCAATGAGTTACAAGAGTCGTCACATTCTACTATCACGCAGTCAACTCCATCCATAATCAGTCAAGGGAAAGTTTTATCACTCGTTGCTCAGTTTTATCCGCAGCAATAATAATTTCTCTCAACACTATGAAAACGTAGAAACCTTGTTATAACGTACCAAAAATGTAACGTTTTCTCGTTATAATGAATAAAACCAGAGCCAAGATAGCGTAGTACTACAGGGTTCCCATCTACTACCTCCTGGGAGGGAGTTCGATTCCCCGAGGCTGGAATAACTCAGCCCGACCTTTCCTACACCGTGATTTCGTTTACCTTGCATACACAGGGTATTTCCCATTTTTACTTTCACAAGTCAATGAATATGGGGTAGGAAGGTCGGGTACCACGAGGATGACCAATGACGGCTAAAAACACATGTAAAGATAGAGACAGGGCAGTTCGAAATGAGGTGAATTATAAACCTGGAAAACCGGGTTGCAGGCTACTCCTTCGTACATAAAAATAGATGATAAGCCATCATTGGGCTAAGAATACGTCTGCGTCTGGGAAGTAGAATAAATCTGGCAAATGTGATACCAACCTGTAGCACAGCTGCGTTGCCGTCAGTTCGTAGCGTTTAGTTGATTTGAAAATCTACAGCAGGTGTACAAGGGCCTACAGTTTTTATTCATACTTTCAACGTTAATTCGGAGGTACAGTAGTTGAAGACCTTCCAGAAGAAAAATAATGATTATTATGTGTGCAGGATATTTTCTGTAAAATCTAGGTCACCGCTAATCGCGACTTGACTGTTGAAATGACCACACAGAAAACTCGGATGTTGAGAAAGAGGTTAAGACAGAACTAGAACACAGCATTCCATATCAATACCCCTTCAAGGGATCAAGTTTTTTCTCGACCCATCAAAACCACTCGGAAAACTTTCGATTGAATATGATGATTATTATATTAAATTATAATAATATTCCATTCCCACTACTGCATACTACATGTTGAATGGTGTAACACTGCCAGTGACTGGAATTCGTATTTGAAACATTATCGACGAGGTAAGACGGTGAAAGAACCAAGACACTGCATCGACTCAACTCATCAGTCACAAAATTCAAGAGAACTCGAGTGCATGTGCATGCTAAGGCTGAGATGTGAGTTCAGCGTAATATTTGGATGATGATGTGAATGATCAAAATCAGATACTTGTTACCGTTAAATAAGTTTGATCACGTTTCACCACGATTCTACCGCACTGGATTTTCTACTTACGTATTTCTCCTTCATGTCGTTAAAAATGCTGCAAGAATTCAAGGTTCGGTCTGTTCTGAGTTAGAAAAATTGATGAAAGAATTCCGTGTCTCCTACCTTGTCTGTTCATTCAGAGAATTTCTTAATTAAGAAAGACAATAAAAAATGAATGATGGTTGCTTTAAAGATTTTCTATTCATTGTTTTTTCCCTACTACTAGGGGTAGCACGGTACCAACTCCTAGCCAACTCCTCGAAAAAATACGCCGCGCCGTTCGATTTTGGGCAGAAGGCAGAAGAAAAGAGCGAGGATGATCACGATTTATGTCAAGGTACGAACAATATTGTAAGTGCTGTTTAAAAATACGACAATGGGATACCAGTGAGGTAATTTAAAAAAAAATCAAAACCAATTTAAAATATTCGCATTCCAAACATGGGTGCCAAAATGTAGAGGACAAAGGTTCTGCGGCATGCTGTCCCAAAGCTGCATGCAATCAATTATAGGAAGATCGGATGACATTTTGGGACACCCTGTAAATCTAACGTGTTAAGGACAAAACGAGTGCAAATAACAAGCAAAAAAATAAAGACCAACCGCAGTCAAACGGCCGTCACACTCAGCCTTTAGTCTTGAAGAGTGTTTCTTCAAGAAAGTCTTGGCCTGAGCTTTTGAAAAAAATGACGAAGTTGATCGAGAGTTTTTTGAACAACCCTTTAGAATCTCCTTCACACTCCTTGCCTTGCCTGAAAATATTCCGGGAGTGCAATGAAGTCATGCTCAAAAAATGGAATTAATCAACGTTGAAACACACATAAGAAGAGTTGATAGGAAGAAAATGTTAGAAAAAGTTGAACAAGTGGAAGTGCAACGGACGGACGCGGATATATTTTACGTACATCTTCATCACTCAACGATTTATCAAAGTATGTATTGCCAGTACATTCAGTAGTGCTGGTGAGGTCCATGAAGCTATCTTGTTCACTAAAAGGAAATTCAAGTCAGAGAGCTTCTGAGAACATGTTGATTGTATTTTTCATTGTTTTTGTTTGGATGAATTAACTTGTTCTTTACAAAAAAAGTTAATTGGTAGTTGGGAGACTGATTTATTTTCTCGGGATTCGGGATATTTCCAGTTTATTGGCCAATATTCAGGTTATATGAGAAATGGGGATAAATATTACATAAAGACACCATTCGGACCCAAACTCGCCGCTATAAAAGATATACTGGATGTATTCTCTACTAACTGGGACGAACTTCTGGGGTACAATTCAAAATGAAATTCTAATTCTATACGCACCGATTTGAAGATATTATTTTTTATAGGAATTTCTCCAAAATTAGCAAAGCTAGACCTACCGGACGATAATCAGAGCCAGAGACCACATTGTATTTCATTCGGCCGGAGATATTAAGGTAATATTACGACTAGATTGGCAGAAAACCATAAGGATATTGTAACTTTTGGGACACTCTTCTCCAGGAAATCTCTGATTTCTTGCTTGATAAGTATGGGAGTTCCTGAAATTTCCAGCTAGTTAATTCCAGGTAGTGGTCCTGTGCTAAAGTATGTACTTGTCTGTCAATCCCTCTCGTAATACTGCTGTCGTAAATCTGTGATTTCAGTCATCCAAAATAAGACTACATATTCTGCATGCTAACTACCTAAGACAATTTTTTGAAAAAGGATCGACGCCAAACTCGTAATTCTAAAAACAGTGCTAGAAATTGGCACCAATTCGTCGTTAAATGACTCGGCTTGACTTCGATATAAAACAATGCACGATTATGTTGTAAGTTATCATTGCGTTGCATTTTTGCAGGTCGCCCTGGCCTGGCCTGGTAATAGTGGTAGCACCTGAACATTGTTTTAATGAGGTACACCAGTACTTGGCACTTAAAGGAAAAAGTGCCAAGTCAATAATAATTGAGAGTCCCAAAACCCTCGCCGATGATGATGAGGATGACGACGCCATGGTAGGACAGGACCTCCAAGACCCCACACGTCACTCACAACAAAACAAAATCCGTTGCAGTACACGCTGCAAATGCAACTCACTCCTTTCGATTTACCTAAGAACAATTTAATGATTCAAGAGAAGTCATCTCTGACTCTTAACTTCAGGATATTCATAGCGAGAACAAGGGGTATGGGGTCGAGTCTCGCTACTACTGATATTTTATTATTATTATTACATACAGGGTGACCCGATGAAAATGGTGCAAGGAAACGCTTTTTGTCGAATCAATAATTCGACAAAAAGATCAAGCTTTTACTTATGTGGTAAGAATTTAGGAAAGGGCAAAATACATGAGACTTCCATCGACAGCCCCTAGCATTACTCGAGGTTCATTTATGACGTTCAGATATTCAGGAGGTCAAGTCCAGAAAATCAGGGCTCTGTGCAAATCCAAAAGCTTGAGGTCAATCTGCTGACATGCTGCGTGCTAACTCAGCTGACCTCTCGCGGTGACCGATATTTTCACAGACTTAACGTCCGTTTAATGATTATTCCTATGGAGGTCAAGGAATAGAACCAAATTTGGGACCGATGGCTCAGATCCGAGCTGTCGCAAATACCCGCCGAGATGTTGATCCTGCATGCGCCTTGCTGAAGTATTATTTGTAAAATCTTAGGTTACTGAGTCACTGATTTATAACGGTCCACCCTGTAAATGTGTTCAAATCGCTTATCATACGTATCGTATATCTTGTACGTCCGTCATATTTTAAAGGATATATGAGATGAGATATACCGGAGACGAAAAGATAATAAAGAAAATTTCATGCTGCTGTGCTCAGTTATGAATCTTATATGTTCTATTATATTTTGTTTTGTTGACACACTGAACTCTAGTGTTACAGAGTGCCAGAATAGAATTTTGCCCATTGCGGTTACCTTACTTCAGGATACTGCTGTTAGTTATCGTTTTGCAACTTCGACATCCATAAATAAAAACTATTGTTGTAATTCCTAAGAATCCACAGAGCATCGGATGACTAACTGGCAAGACCAATCGAAAGTGAATGCATGCGGTTTTCTAAGAATGATCCAAGAATAATTATTTGAGCAATATTTGCTTTCCATTTGTCCTAGGGTAGGTCATCGCGCTATAGTAAAGAATTTACTACTGGTAAACCAGCATATAACTCAAACAGTGTTTGCCCGACGGATCGACCACTCACAATGTGGAACAGCACTACGACAAAGCGCCTATTGACTATAAAATTCATACCACCGCACATGGAGCCACAGTTTGATCAGAAAACAGCGGATATTACACATTTTATCGTCAAGAGGAGAATGACTGACTGGTCGTCGTCACTCGAATGAATAAAAAGTGAAAACACTTGAAGTTGTAGCCGTAAAAAATAACTGAAGTAAAAAAAAACGGTTGGAAATTGAATAAAAGACTCATCGCACGGTTTTATTGTCCGACGCACAGCACAAACAACAAATCGTTCTCTCTTCATAAAAATTTCTTCAACTTGTTCATGGGTGATAAAATATGGGGAGGACGGACGGGAACCCTTTTTTTACGTACATTTTTTTGTCTACAGTGCACATAGTTTATATTTTTTTCAGTTTTTACCTCACTCAATTTACTCACTGTTTATCTTACGACCGAAGGTATGTATGTACAGCTACAGCACCCTACCTGGACAAATTCCAAAGATGTAAAACAATTAAATGGAATGCTGTTTGTAATGTTCATAAATTCCTAAATAAAATAATTATTGTAAGTCTTAATTTAATTGACACAAGTATTGCACAAGAAAATTGATTCACATTTCACTGGCACACGAGAATTCATTAGTTTAGCACGGAAACAGAAACTTGCACAATTTTTAGTTACGCAATGCTTACTTTCTCCGGCTAGGCTTCTTAATTTAAATAAAGTTTACTGTAAGAGTAATTAATTAATTACTATAGACACATATGTACAAGAATTAATACTTGCATTCAGTAAAGATGCACAAAGCAATCAGCGATTACAATTTCATACCTAGGTGGGCCTTAATTAATTAGTACTTTAAATCATTGAGTAAGTTTTGGTACAAAAGTTCGCCATATATAATATGTTATTAAAATTCTCAACTTAATTAAAAATTCTTAGAATATTGCACAACCTTAATGAGTGAACGAGCGCGAGCGCTGATTAATTAACTTTTCTCTAATTATGTAACTCCGTAGTTTTAACTCAAACATCCTTACATAGTAGCAAGAAATTGGCAAGACTCGGGAAAATTTTGAAACCTAATTACATTATGTAAAATTAAATACAATTCTCCTTGCACTCGGGGTTAAATTAATTTTCTCTATATATTTAAAGCCAAATTTTCCAAAGTAAGAAAGATAATAATTCAAAGAAACGAGAGGAAGGAATCAACCCCATGTGCCTGCCTGCCCGTTGACTAATTTAAGACAGCTAACAAACAAACAATAAAACAAACAAACGCCCAATAATTACACCCGAATTCACACCTCATGAAAAAGAAGGAGAGAAAAGGGAAGAACAAACATGATATGCTTTGTATTCGAATATATGGAACAATAATTACAATAATTAAAATTTACACGTACATACGATAACTTTTTGGTAACTAACTAACTATGGACAAACAACAATGTCGTCAATGAATAGAAAGGCTCAAATCTGGTTGGCTTACTTGAAAAAACATAATTATACAGGCACCCAGTCGAAGCCTAAGACTAATTACCCATATGTATGATGTGAACCCCAACCGTCATCATTTCTACTTAATTATAACTTAAATTTAATTATATGAAAAAATAATCACAATTTGTGCGTGTTTCTTGGCATGGCTGCTCAAAAAGTTACCAAATTGATTGTTGCCAGAGTGTAGGTTGTTGTATAGACGGTTTGCATTGGATTGTCGGATTTGCAGCTTGCGGCCTGTAATTCGTGCTGAGTGACAATAGTCTGATTGTTGCTTACGAAGCGAAGCATGAACTAAACTCGACACTCACCATACTATAGCCAAACCACAAAAACCACAAGCGCCAACAATGGAAAGCAAAAACGTGGATACTAGTCTCCCTACAGGCATTGAATCAAGTTTGCGAGGTAAATGAGTTCCTCCACCCATTCAATTTTGGGGAAACACCTTTAAAGACTACTACACGATTCAACTATAAAACTATGTATTATTTTGTATACACCCTAATTCTTATAGTCTAAACCCTCATGATCATGACAATTATACTAAAACGTATGCGCATTCACACATTCGATTGCAAATTGAACTATATATAATTGCGAAATACTTTTACGACTGTAATTTCAGGTTATGAGTTTCATTGTGAAAAAAAATTAATTAGATTGTAAAATAAATGCGGATCATTTGGACTTGGATGCATGGAGTATAATTATTTTATGTATTTGGTGAGTTAGCCCTGAAGCCCATGCTCCGACTACTACTACTACCTACGCATCAGAAAAGTAAAAAGGAAAATTAGTTTTTTCCGAAATTAAAACTACCAATTAGCCTGACTCCTATTTAGGATAAGACGGCAAAATCTGGCTTCCTTCACAGATTTGCATAAAGTCTTGCTTGACCCTGGGAAGGTCGTAGCGGCTATTGGCTCTGTGATCGTAAGTTAATGCAAGTGCTCGAATTCTACTGTGTCTTATTAAGTTCGATTAAATAGTGCGCGAATTTAGTTTCGGGATTTTAGTCAATTTTACTGAACTGGTAATTTCTGGAATTTAAATAATCGGTTAACAAGGAAATCCTTGCTATTGTGTAAAAAAATGCATGAACTATTGAACTTGTTTGTAAAACCTCTAAAATCCCTTATAACGGGTGAGTGTTGTAATATTCATACACTTTAACTCTTATAATCTCACTATGAACAAGTCGGATGTAAATTCTATCAAAATTCTTGAACGGATTAAAAAATATTTTGCAAATTTCAATCGAATGAATGAAATCGCATGCCAAACAGAATTATAAGAATGTACAAAATGAATACAAAATATGTACGGCACGATTGAATGAATGAATGAATTGGCATATTGGCAACGTTCGGCTGTTATAGTAATTGGTAAGTATGTACTCTCTGACAACAATTACTTAACAATTACATGCATTAAAGTAGAGAAATTTTCGCACAATGGACAGAGTGCGTGCAATGTATCTTTAAAATTTAAATGTGTCTGTGTGTACTGTGTTTGATTATAATAATGCAACCCGAATGAAATTCTAATCCTTTTGCAATGGACGTATAAAATGTATGACACATGATCTGATCTGAACGACGACCTCAACAAAAACTTCTTATCTCTTATGGGAATTGTATATAAAAATCCTTATGATATGAGAATCCTTTACTACGACAAAATGTACACACGTGAAAGTAACAACAATGTGTTAGTTAGTCCTTGACAAGACTCCTCATGCTTCATCCGTAGAGAACAGATAGATATTCCATCAGGACAGGACTATAATAACAACAATACAGAATTCTCAACCAAGTCTCGCCTAAGCCTCGTGTAATGCAAAGGAGATACATTGTTAGCCAAATATTTGCTTTTCTTAAAATTGCATTCGAAGTTTACATCCCTTGTTAGAACCTCTCATCCTGCTTGCCTTTGCATTTGCCAATTTTCTCAAATGTGTGTCATTCATTTATGCCATCACAGCACGTTATGTTACTGTAAAGAGTTCAATTCTGATAGAATTTTTCTTTGAATTAAATTATTTTTTTAATATAAATCTGACTGAAATTTTTGCAGAAAACGGAACAATAGTAATAATTTCGGACCAATTTCACTTAATTTCTTGAAACTAAATGGATTATTAACAGTGGAAACTGATTTTGTCAAATTCTGTTAAAGAAAATACCGTTTTCTGAACATAAATCCCCAGTCTTATATGTTTGCAAAGCTATTTAAACGTGAATTCTAGTTAAAACTGGATATGAAAATTCCGGCCTCCAAAATGACGTTAACATTCACACTGTCGTACTAAGATAATGATAATATTCTGACTCTCATGCCCTCCCGCTTTGGTGTTGAAAGCTGGATGTCATAAACAACTAATGTATTGATTTCATGCACACACATGCACACCACAGTCTCAAAATCTGTAAGCCACAACGAGATTCTCTGTGTCACTAATTAATGAGATATTTTGGACAGGGATTTTAACTGAGCTGCTGCACTATCTACAGTATAGTTCATTAATTTACAAAATTGTACACGTACATAACTACTATCTACATAGTACACATAATTTCTTTCCCGGGTATTATTAATGGTGTTAGCGGTGAATGCTTCTTACTGATCTGAGACGACAAATGGGAAATTGCTAATTATTAATTGTCACTCAAATCTGAGCTAAAATGCAAACTATCACCGTCAGACTCGAGAAGAAGATCCAGGTCTGTGCCCACACCAACGCCGATAATGTCCTCGAACATTGGGTCATCTAACGTAGAACCCTCATCTGACAACAAATCACTCGTGTACTCACTCAGGTCACTCTCAGTCAAAGAACTCAAGGAACCGGCACGATTTGACCCAGCAGCTGCAGCTGCCGAACATTCTGCCAGTAAAGATGACACGGACTGACTTAGAAGATTCGAATTGTTGAACTTGACAGTGGCCGGGGGTAGTCTGTAGGTCATCATTTTTGGGGTCATCGTGACCAAAGAGGGTAAATGAAGTTGTTGATGAGTTATCGCCGGGGCAGGGGAAAGAACTGGGAGGGTCAACAGGTCCTGATGTGGATTGTTGTATTGAATAATAGGGTTGTTCATGTTTATGTTGACATTGTTGTTTCGGGGCGTTTGGACATTCGTAGGGAGGACAAATGATCGCATGACGGTTTGAATACAGTCAGGCGGTGAGCAAGCTAAAGGTGAAAGTGTGTAAGAAGATGCGGGAGAAAATTCCGAACTCCCCGAAGAACAGAAATCATCCATATCCGCCATATTGGAGGACGTGGAAGTGGAAGTTGAGGTCGAAGCGCCCTCTAGTGACGAGGCAGCCGCTGCGTTGGCACTAGCGCAAGCGCTCGGGTCAAGAAGTCTACTCAAGGACTGAATGTAATTCATAGCTAATTTGAGCGTCGTGATTTTGGTCAGTTTCTCACAAGTCTTCCCTTGGGCGTTTACAGGGAGAATCGGGTATTGCGGAACGGCGCGTTGAAGGGCCTCAAATGCTACATTGATATCTTGCATTCTCCCACGCTCTCGAGCATTGGCCGTTTTTCTCCGGTATTTGCTGAGCGGTGGCGCCCGGGTTTTTGGTTTTGGTTGTTTCTTCGGTTCCTTTCTTCGTTTTTCAGTCTCGATTCGATTTTGAATGGACCGCGGTCGGAGGGAATATTTTTCGTAATTTTTGCCAGCCCGACCGGGGTTATTATTAAAGTCGGAAACGTTTGCTGTTGCTGTTTGGATTTTAGAAGAAGCCATTTTTGGTGATTCACATAGTAATACC
>JAQFYE010002424.1:0-18056 GCA_034694305.1 Protaphorura glebata
ATTGAGCGGAAGCCATTGTTGTACGAGATCTTTATTTCAAGCTTTCGAGACAGTGACTTGTCTCTTCGTCAGGAAAATACAGAAAATATAATAGTATTAGAAATAGAAAAAACAAAACAAACAAACAATTCTATGCATGGAATTTTTTACAAAAAGTTTTTACAAAAAGTTTAAACTGGTAATTAAGCTCATAATACTTACTGTTCTAGATGTAGTGGTGTTTTTGTGACATTTCATACTGTGTGGTACTTATTTATTAATTATACTTGGCCAGTTAACTTAAATTAGTTTAGCGGTAAATTAGTGGAAAGATTGTCTTGAAAAAATAAATGTCAAATATTTGGTCAATCGGTAGGACAGGAAGGAATGTTGAAGCACAAAAAAAAATGACATTCGTAATTCGTGTATTTCTAGAACGTTTTTTACTCCCAAAATTTATGAAAATTAGTGTTTAGTACAGTTTGGTGTTGTAGGGATTTAATTACGGTTAAAGTAGGTATTGGTATTGGCTTTGTTATTTGTTAATCCTTAATCGTACGTATTGTTAATTTGTTGATTTCTTTTAAAACAAACCGTGTTCTTTTTTTGTGACGCCGTGTCGTAATTTTACCGGTATTTTGTCCAACGAATTATGTTTGCGTCCTTCGTTATATCAATGTTTACTTATTTATAAGACATAATTTACAAAAAAGTATACGTAATTTAAGGATCTTAAGCATGATTCAATTTTTTAATATTATTATAATATTCGGAGTTCAAATGGGATTTCAATAAAATCAGTGGTGGTTATATTAATCTTGTCTGCATTACCCTGAAATTTTGTAATATTAATTCGCAAATAGCAGAGGAACGTAAAAATTTGTCGCCAAGTTCCCAAGTTATTTTATCTCACGATGCGCAGGAATCATACACTTCTGTTTATAGCATCACTGCGCCGTTTTCAGACAAGTTTACCAGAAAATTCAATTGGAAATGTTTTGTCAACTTTGGCCGCACGATAGACGTGCTCTTGTCGGTCTATCGGCAGTGCAATTTTTTGCCGATTGCCCGCCTTACAAAAAGTCATAACGTCGTAAAAGAAATCGTAACACAATAAACTATTTCAAAACTTACAGGTATTTCCAATTTATTTTTTAGAAACCACAACCAATTGCCATCATTTTCAATTCAAACTTTATTTATCGTGTATTGGATGTGTAACACATCCAATACACCACATGGTGCCAACACCCACGCACGGGCACGCATTTAATTTTTACAACTTAGTATCAATCTGAAAAGGAAACATTACCGGATGAAATTATGACAGTTGCATCCGGATTAGCCTAAGTACGCTCTATTTAATTGTCAGTAGGGAACGCAAAAGGTAAATAATCAAAATTTTCGAAAAAAAAATCCCTTCCGTTGTTCCTTGAATTGATGGGAAAACTGAGAATTTTAGTTTGAGAAACTGATATGGAATTTTGAAACAGAAACAATTCTCCGAGCCGATGGCGATTAACAATTTCAATTAAGAAAGAAGTCCGGATCTTTGAGCTGAAATTGGAGGATGGATTGAATGAGCCAGTCCACCTTAAGCGCCTTGACATGTTCCATGTTATGTTTTTTAGTTGGTTGAGTGTCAGGATTAAAGAGAATTACATGTGATGTCAAAACCATTTTGTGTAAAGGATCCTTGGCGTGGAAACGGGTTGGATTTTCTAAA
This sequence comes from Protaphorura glebata, assembly GCA_034694305.1. Classification (NCBI taxonomy): domain Eukaryota; kingdom Metazoa; phylum Arthropoda; class Collembola; order Poduromorpha; family Onychiuridae; genus Protaphorura; species Protaphorura glebata. The sequence continues at coordinate 1,706 of JAQFYE010002424.1, forward strand.
GGATCTACAGTATCCGGATTAGGGTCACGATTTATCACAACTCCATCTCCGGTAGTAATCAATTTGGCCAAGTTTTTCTTCGTTAGACTCTTGTATGTACAGTCCTTGTACAAATAGAAGTTTATTCCTTGAAAGAGTCCTGGATTCTATAGAAAATAGAAATATACTAGGTCAGAGGTCAGGTCACCATAGGAGAGAGACTAGGTCATCAGATCTTTAAAGCTATTCGGTCATTTTATAGTTTCATAGTAAGTCGTACAAACTTAATGGTGCTAATATTCCATAACGGTTTATGCAAATAAGGGTAAAAGATATAGAGGTCAAAGAAAGTGAATTCAAATTATTTTCACATACCCTCAGTTCTCCGTTGGTCCGAGCTCGTTTTGTTACTAAAACTTCATCAGCAGCAGTGTCAGGATCTCCATTCTTTGAAGAGAAATGAGTTTCATCCTTACATCCACCAATTTCATACGCTTCAGGATCCAGCCATTCCTTCCGACGCAATAAATCCACGACCCCTGAAGACCAATAAAATATCACATGCAGAGAATGAGAAGAGAAACCAACACATTTAACCGACCAACCAACTCAACAAAGCGTGAGCCACAAAAAGGATACCGCATACACATTATGAGAAAATGCACGCCGTTGATATTCGTTGGATTATTTATATGTTGTGTGTTAGTCCTCGGCATCCTGAACAACTTTGGTGGAGGTCTGACCCCCAAAAGTCTAACCATACGGCCGCCAGATATACACTGTTAAGGCATGTGCGTGCAATGACTTTCACTCTACGTCATCGCACATGCCCACCTGTGTATTTCAAACGGCCAAACGGTTAGACTTGTGGGGTAGGACTTTCACAAAAGTTGTTCAGGATGCCAAGGACCATAACAATCCAAAATAACATTGTCTTATGAAATTGGGGCGCCAGTGGGATGTGAATAAAGTCACAATATTCTTTATTCAAGTCATAATGGTCCATCTCCGAAACAGTCCAAACAAAGGTGTCATTAAGGGACGACGCCTTCGTGCGTTAAAGTCTTTTTGCTTCTGCGTGAAATAAAACGATACTTAAGGCGTAGTACTAAATACAAAAACATCATGGCCTATGTTCCGTTTCGCAAAAACTACGCTTGTGACTGACAAACGCGGGACTCAGGACTGTAAATAAATATTAAACATAAATGTTCTAACTTACAGTTTGAACTGAGTAACCAAGCTCCACTTAACACTCCCAAGAGATAGTCCAACGTCAATGGTACGATCTCATCAGGCTCCGCTTCAAATATGATATGAGTGACGTCTCCACTGAAATTAACCATGGACATATTCAATAAAATTTCTGATTGTTTCACCCAGTATTAATTGATAAATTCATCAGCGCCATTCATCAACATGTTAATATTTAACTGACTTGACCGATCGTCAATGTAATATCCAGACTATGCACTGTGGGAAGTTAAGTTTAAGTGAAACAAAAATATTTAAGGATGTCCTCATCAAACATCATAAAGTATCTGTAGAGTTACTTCATTTTAAATTAGGTCTGGCGATGGTATTCCTATTAGCAGGAAAAAAGTCCATTGAATAATAATTTTTTGCCAAAAGAACACCGTTAATCTTTACGAAGGCGCGAACGCTGAAAGGCGTCACTAACTGACTGAAGCCAAATCAAAATTATTTTAGTGAAAACGATTATAACAGACAAAGCAAATGCAGAGGGTTATCGGGATTTACAAAGGACAGTGAAAGTGAAATCAAAACAACGTAAAGAGTTATTTCGTCAAAAAAAATTCATAAAAGGTATATCAATCTATAAAATTATACATTTGAGACTACTTCATGGTATGTATATCTTACTTTTCCTTTCCCCGTACTACCCAGTAGTAATTTTCCCTATGAACTCTCAATTTCAAAAGAAATTATGATCATGGCATAATATAATCTATAATTTACCCTGTTGTCGAAACAGGGTGTTATGAGATTGAATATTTTTTTTATAAATTCGACCATCCAAACCAAAAAGCATCATTTCGAGTTTTTGAAAAACTTATCAAATTCTAAAAACTCCAAGCTGACAGATGACAAAGTAGAAATTCGTCGCTTATTTGAACTACAGAAGTCAGTTTCTAAAATACGACATTTCTCAACAAAATCCAACCAGAACTAATAAATTATTTTGTCAAATCAACTTTCTGCAGCTAAATTCTTAGCACCCAAAATGAATGAATCATTAAAAATAATGCATTTTCGACTCACTGTACGAGTGACGAGTATTGCTCAGGCTCGATAATTATTTTAACACACTCCCAGCTGTGGTGTCAAATCCAAATCAAATGTCTTGGGATCGACCAAAATACACAACATTTTGATTCCGACAATGACAAGAACCTTGTATTACAATTATTATAACCATTGACAGATTATGTACAGGGTGACTAACATGTATTGTCGCCATGTTTCTCAGGATCTCCAAGCGGGATAGCTCGTTGGAAAGATCAACTCAAATTGGATTTCAGGCACACCATTTCAGCTCAATCTGAAATCGCGATAGCGCGGAGCGCGCGAGCGAATATTAAAAAAAATCACTATTTTGGCGTTTCCAGTCGTCTTATTATGCTTTTCCGCATGAAAAGACGTGAAAATTTTAAAATCTCCTAAAAAAAAGAACGTCACCACGACATTATTCCCACGTCTCTTATGAAAATTTTGAGCCATGGGTCTACATCGAGCAACGGAGCAAGTTGATTTTTCCTCAAAATCTCACTTCCCTTGAAATGGCATGAATCTCTTCGGGGAATGAATTTATGACGTAAAGGTAAAACCAACTGAGATCCTGAGAAACGATGCCGACAATACGTATTAATCAATCTGTACTACAACTACAAGTCTAAATTTTAATTGCACTTAATCCGCCAGAGCCACCAATGACGTGAAATGATTACAATTAGTACACCCAACAGTACATATAACATAAGGACAATAAAAATGTATTTATTTCAGTAGTATCTGCATGTGACCTTGTTACAGAGTAATACAACTCCAATGCTTATAAAGCTCATGCACTCATTACACAAACATAACGTGTGAAGAGATTCAGAAAAAACAACATTAAGATTTCCGAGTAGTCATTTCGCACACACTCATTCTATATAACCGGTTGCCAATTCCTAGTACTTAACGATTAGTCCACACATCACTTTTGAGCTTAAAAGACGCACTAAACTAATTTTCTTTTAAATAGTAGTAGTCCAACTAAGCTAGGCTTAACGTTTCAAAATAATAACTAAGAATATCAGTGACTGAATTCAAAGAATAAAATGACTGAACATATTGTGGGAGATTGGAAGGATTTTACATTTCAAATGGTTACAACTGAAGACGCTGACTTGATAGCCAAACATGTACGAGATCATTTTTTGAGAGAGGAAGCAATGAATATTTTACTCGGTTGGAGTGATGAAAATGGAGACGATCATGATCGACTTGTCGATTGGGCTTTAGCTCATGGAATGAGTTTCATCGCTTTGAAAAAGGATACTGGTGAAGTAAGTGTGGTCAAAATATTTTAAAATTAAAAATATTATTATTATTTTAAAAATTGTATTCTTCTTAAAAATTTATATCAGTTGGCTGGAATCAACTTGATTCTAAACGGTGAAAGTACTGGAGATGGATTGCAAGTTGAACCAAAATCTGAGATTTGTAAAAAGATATTCGCTGTATTATCAACAGTAGGAGAAATATCGGCTGAAGCATTCCGTAATAATTTTGATGCGGATAATTATGCAGAGATTTTCATCACTTCAGTTGACAAGAAATTTGGTGGACAAGGCCTTGCTACTGAAATGTATCGTCGATCATTTGCATTCATGAAAGCTAAAGGATTCAAAGCTGTTAAAAGTGGGTTCACAAGTCCTGCAACAAGAGCCATAGGAGACAAATTAGGATTTTCTGAAATCGGAAGATTGTACTTCAAATCTCATGTGAATGAAAAGGGTGAAAAAACTTTTCCAACTGCAGGTGATGAAGATTTTGTGAAAGAAGTGGCAAAAAAATTGTAACCTTGACTCAACAGACTAGATAAATCGTGCACATACAAGATACATCCAATTAAAAATTGTAAACGAAACCTACAAACCACAAAACCACGGACCAGTGTGTGCAGATTAACGAATTAAACAAGGAAGCAATCAAATCCGTATAAAAACTCTAGCAAATTACAACTCATTTTATACTAGAATTAATTTCCTCAGTATTAGAATCACGAACCTCGTGAGAGTTGTAAAATAACGAATCAATCCAATAGCCGACAAACGCAAAGAATAAAGTTGTAGTTGTACATTTTAAATTTAAATCTTAGATTTTATACGACTTAATATTTCAGTCGTATTTTATATATTTCGTTTTTTTTTGCAATTCTGGCAGCACTATATTGTCAAAATTTTAATGCGTCCACAATTGTAGTTGACTGATAGGAAAATGTGATTTCGACCAGGCCACTTTAAATTTTTGCAGTACAAAAATGTCTTTGTAGCAGAATATTTCTACCTGACTGGCTTTCGAAAAAGAACTTAAAGTAAATGTATAATACTACCAGCACAATTTGACTTGCTGTTGCCATCAAGCATTCATCCATCAAATTTCTGATTCTCAAAATATAAACTATTTTTTTCTTGTTATATCATATTGTTTCCTATTATATTAAGTACTAGTACGTTCTTGGTACTTGAAATAACTGTAATGATAATGCAATGAACACATAAATCAGAATCAATTAATCAATCAGCGACTCCATTGCATGATACTCAATTGACGTTTACTTTTGGCTGCTAATTTTTGTATAGCTCTTTGTCCCCGAAAAAAGTGTAACTATGCCCCTAACTAACTTCTACCCCAAGGAAAAATTAAATTAAATCCGCTTTAAATGCAAGCGGAAATATTGTATAAAAAGCAACATTCATACTAAAAGAGGCAAAACTCAACCAACAGCGACAAAAATATGCGACTTCGAACAAGTTAAGGCGTAATGCCTTATCATACATTATCATTTTCAGTACAAGCATGCATGAAATTACCTTTCTACTTTAACCAATACTTAAAAATTGAGGTATTCCAGTTTGAGCTCACGGGAGTCAGCCGTACGTTAACTTTTGAGCGATACAGTACCTATAAAAGAATAACAAGTAGGAAAGCCCATTTCACGTAACTCTCCTAAGCCGTGTATTGAATAAGTCAAGTCGGTTGGAACCTGTTAACAGTAAAAGTCTATACAGTATAAGCTTAAATGTGTTTTCCTCAGTAGGGGAGTAATTATTTTAATTGCATTTGACAATAATAACCTTCAGTCAAGTCAGTCTCTTTCTCTAACCAATAAACTATAAATTAACCCTAGTTCTTGACTGTACTCAGAAGTTGTCAGAAACGAAACGTGGAACTAAACACGTAGTCAGACGAAGTACAAATTCAAATCTCAGAACACATTTGTAAATTGCTTTCAAAAACGAAAGAAATGGTTGAACATGTGATAGGGGACTGGGAAAACTTTACTTTTCATATGGCCAAGTTGTCAGCAGACTATGATAGGATACATAAACATGTGTGTGAACATTTTCTTAAAGACGAACCTATGTTTGCATCTTTGGTGATATAAATGCGGCCGAACAGTCCAGATCAATCAATCTGGCTCTAAATCACAAAATTAGTTATTACGTGACGAAGAAGGATTCTGATGAAGTAAAGTTCTGCATTTGACATGAGAATTTATTATTTTCGTTAATTTTTTGGGGTTAAAATAATATTTTTTCGCTGTTGAGTAGTTTTCCCCAAAAAAAACGCATGAGGAGAGACAAACAAACAAACAAACAAACGGCAAGTAATGTTTTATGATGTATGATTTTCAGATAGTTGCTGTGAATCTACTTATGGACAGCAAGAGTGATGGATTTGGATTTACCGGCCTTCCTCCAATAAAATCACCGATCTTAGCAAAAATTGCAGTATTCATTGACAAATTAGAAAAGAACACACTTCCGGATTACCAGGCCAAAATGAAATGGGAGCGTTATGTAGATATTCTTACCACATCGGTAGCTTCTGAGTACAGGGAAAATGGGATTGCGAAGGAAATGTATCGTAGAATGATCACATTTCTTACAACAGAAGGTTATCAAGGTATTCAGGGTGGTTTTAGTAGTTTGGGCACCCAAATCATAGCAAATCATTTCGGATTTAAGGAATTGGGAAGAATGTACCCACTAGACCATTATGACGAAAATGGAGAGCAAATATTCCCTAAAGCCAAGGAAGGTGAATTTGTAGCAGTAATGGTGAAGACCTTGGAAAAAAAAATCATAAAATGAAAATATGACGGATTTGATAATTTCAACATGCCTTTTAAGCTATTCCGTTAATTCCGCCAACAATCCATGCTTCTCTAGTTAGTATTTTCAAAATACACAAGTGTAGTGACCTATATTTAAAGCCCGTACTTACGTAACTATGTGTTAAGTGCGTGCTAATATGTTAAGTGCAATAAATCTTTAGAAACCAGAATTTGACTTAACCAAAACTAAAATAATTGAAACTAAAGAAAAAAATTGTACAAGAGTGGAAATTACTATTTTTCGGCGCTGAATATATTTAAATATCCGTGATTATTTTTTAGCGGTGGAATATATTTATACATCGGGGGCATTAATAATTAATCCATTTATTGGATGAGACTAAACAAATCAATCAAATTGACCTAATCAGAAGGATTAGAATTGACGAATTAACAAAAATGACAACTTTTAGAACGGGTGGACACAAAACCTAGTTTTGTGCCCAGGGCTATTTTACTGTAGACATATGGGTTTATATTTTTTTGGGGTGAATACCCGCAGTCTTTGAAAAAGCTATTGATCTATACGTAATGTTGAACTCCTATAGACATTTCAGTTTTCGAGTTATTTATTGTTACCTTTTTTGTTTTATTCGTCAGTAGGATTGAATGAATTTTATTGACTTGTTTAGCCATCTTGCATTTACTTTTATTTATGGATTAGTGTTTCCATCGTAAAGCAGTGAGTTGAAGTGAAATCCAATCCCAATTAAAACATGATTTCCCGTAGCAGGTCTGCAGGCCTTTTGCAATGCTATAATTAAATTAACTCCTAATATTCGTTGTCAAGCCACTTTTGTTGTGCTGTGTCGAATGTCTTTGTTACTCATTGTAATTATCATTCCAAATCGCAAGAAAAGTGTAATCGAATTAAATTTTTAATTTTGAGAAAGACTACTCATTTTAATTAGTAAAATGGTAAGTAAAGTGCTATTGGGAAACTTTCGAGGAAATGTAAGCCAACTCCTCCAGAAAAAAATCCCGACCTTTGGGATTTTGTCAAGACTGTCTGCGGTAAGGACTATGAGTAGCAAGATAATCCCTGACGGTGTTTTCGGAGACTGGAAATTCTACACAATCAAGCTGGCAACGTTAGCTGACTTTGAACAAGTAGCAGAGCAAATCCGATCCAATTTTCTTAAACATGAGATTTTGATTGCTTTAACCCCTGAGGAAGCAAATAAGAAGGACCATGATGACTTGGTTAGAATTGCACTTGGGCACGAACTCAGTTTCATGGTCACCAGAAAGGATACCTCTCAAGTAAAATACATTACTAATTCCCAAAAAATAAAATTGCTGTATTAACGACAGTAGTGAAAAAAGAATTTGGCTGAGGAGATCACCAGGGGTGGAAAATGTGTCATAACGAGGTTAGCACTAGGACTAGAAGGAGAAAAATAAAAAAATCATATTTTCTTTAGAAATATGATAAATTTTCCACCCTTGGAGGTCACCACTTGACCCGTAGAAAATATGTTACAAAAAGTTTATAATATTCATTGAACTCCATACAGGTAGTCGGGGTTAATCTTATAATGGACAGCACAAAACCCGGGTTCGGATTCACCAACTTTACACCTACGTCTAACCATCTTCCAAAATTCATGGAATTCAGTGAGACTCTTGAAGCAGCTGCTAGTGAAAATTTCAAACGAAGATTTAAAACGGAGCGATATACAGAATTTCTTATGACGTCCGTCTCTCCCAGTGAGAAAGGCCATGGGATTGCTCAGGAAATGTATAGAAGAGGATTTATATTCCTCAAAGCAAACGGGTTTCAGACTGCAAAAGCTGTATTTACGGGATTAGGATCACAAAGAGTTGCATCCAAGCTCGGATTTGAAGAGGTGGGAAGACTCTTTTACAAGGACTATACGGATAAGAATGGAAACAAAGTTTTTGCTAGTGCCGGTGACGATACTTTTGCTGTTCTAGCGGCTCGTACTTTGTAAAATAATACAAATCAAATAATATAAACAAATATTATATCGATATATTCGTAATAAAATTTTAAAAATAAAATTTTGGGTGATGGATGTCTGAGTGAAATAAATTCAATGCAAACTAACTTACTTTACGTTAGTGTATCGGCTGTAAGTCTTTTCAAAGTCTGAAAAAAAAGGTGGTTCAAAGTTCAAGCCTTATTAAAAGATGTATGCCATTGGAAATCGCTGGGATTTAGAGTCGCATCCTTAACAACTTTTGTGAAGATACTACCCCAAAAGTGTCCGTTTGGCCACAGGAAATACACGGTGAGCATTCAACGTGAAAGCGAGTTACTTTCACTTTCGCTTTCACTCGATTTCACCCTACATGACCACTGTGTATTTCTAGCGGCTATACGGTCAGACTTTGTGGGTAGTACAGTCACAATATTTGTTCCGGAAGCGACTGACTCAAACATATGAAAATCCCAGCAATTTGCAACGGCATACATTTTTCCATAAGGTTGGTAAATGCTACTTTAAAAATCGAATTAGAAAGAGGTTTATAATGGAAACACGTCTCAAAACAGGCTCCTAACTGTGTACGGTGGTGTCAAATGCAAATCGAAGTTGCAATTTGGGATCAACCAAAACACGCAACGGCAACATTCTGATTCCGACATTGATACTGTTGCTGTTATTTCAACTGAACCCCTCGATGTCATTCTTGGAGGCAGACATTTTTCTTCGCCTTCTTTTAACACTACTAGAATGTAAGAGTCGCTTTTACGAGTACAACTTTTTCATGTCACAAAATGGCGTCTTCAAAAATTGACTTTTTAATACGTTTGAAAATGAATATCCCATTAGTCAGTAAGTGTAATAAGTAAGGAAGTATAGTGCATACCCCCTGGGCCGAGGGCCTTCGGCCCAGGGTGGCACGTACCAGGTCCGGAGGGGGTACCTGCCCACGTCTGTCTCTTGGATATTATATATTCGAGATTATTTTTTTACTTAGCAGTGGAATATATTTATACATCGGGTGCATTAATAATTAATCCATTTATTCGAGGAGACTAAACAAATCAATCGAATTGATCTAATCAAGAGGATTCGGATTGACGAATTAACAAAAATAACAACTTTTAGAACGTCTGGGCACAAAACTTGGTTTTGTGTTCAGGGCAGGGCTATATTACTCTAGACAATCGGGGTTACGATTGATTTAACGTTATGGGATGAATTCATTTGGAAAAGCTGTTGGTCTATACGTAATGTTGAATTCCTATAGACATTTGGGTTTTTGAGTTTTTTGTGTGACCTCTTTTGTTTTATTCGTCAGTATGATTTAAATGAATTTTATTGATTTGTTTAGCCATTTTGCATTTATTTTTTATTTATGGACTAGTGTTTCCATCCTAAGGCTAAAGCAGTGCGTTGAAGTGAGATCCAGTCCCAATTAAAACATGATTTCCCGTAGCAGTCCTACAGGACTTATGCAATGCCGTAATTAAAATTAACTCCCAAAATTCGTTGCTAGGGTACTTTTGTTGTGCTGTATTGTGACCTCTTCCTGTTAGTGGTAAGAAATTGAAGAAATTGGTCGAATGTCTTTGTTTATCATTGTAATTTTCATTGTAAGTCGTAATGTATTTGAATTAAGTTTTTAATTTTGAGAAAAACTAGACTCATTTTAATTTGTAAAATGGTTAGCCGAAATGTGCTGTTCGGAAAACTTTTCCGGAGAAAAATCCTCAGCTTTGGGATTTTGTCAGGACTGTCCGTGGTAAGGACTACGAGTAGCAAGACAATTCCTGACGGTGTTTTCGGAGACTGGAAATTCTACACAATCAAGCAAGCCACGATGGCTGACTTTGAACAAGTAGCAGAGCAAATCCGATCCAATTTCCTCAAGAATGAGATTATCCATACATTTACAAGCCCTGAGGAAGCAAAGAAGAAGGACCATGATGAAGTGGTTAGAATTGCACTTGGGCACGAACTCAGTATCATGGTCACCAGAAAGGATTCCTCTCAAGTATGAAAAAAAAAAATTAGCTGACGAGCTCACCGCTCGCCCCGCAGAAAATATGATTCAAAAAGTTTCTATTATGTATTAATTAAACTCCATACAGGTAGTCGGGGTTAATCTTATATTAGACAGCACAAAACCCACCAACTTTACACCTACGTCTAACCACGTTCGAATATTCATGGAATTCAGTGAGGCTCTTGAGGCAGCTGCCAGTGAAAATTTCAAACGAAGATATAAAATAGAGCGATATACAGAAATCTTTATTACTTCCGTCTCTGAAAGTGAAAAAGGGAATGGGATTGCTCAGGAAATGTATAGAAGAGGATTTATATTTTTCAAAGCGAACGGGTTTCAGAGTGCAAAAGGTGTATTTACGGGAGTAGAATCACAAAGAGTTGCATCCAAACTCGGATTTGAAGAGGTGGGAAGACTCTTTTACAAGGACTATACGGATAAGAATGGAAACAAAGTTTTTGCTAAGGCCAGTGATGAACATTTTGCTGTTTTGGCGGCTCGTGCTTTGTAAAATAATACAAATCAAATAATACAAACGAATATTATACTGATACATTCGTAATAAAATTTTGGGTGATGGCTGTCTGAGTAAAGTGAAATAAATTCAATGCAAACTAACTTACTTCACGTTAGTGTACGAAAGGGAAGGGCTCAAACCTTATGGGAAAATGTACGCCGTTGGAAATCGCTGAAATTTTTATAAGTTTCTGTCGCATCCTGAAAAAATATTGTGAAGATACTACCCCCAAAAGTGGGTCTGTTTGGCCGCCAGATAAACACGGTGGGCATTCAACGTGATAGCGAGTTACTTTCACTTTCGCTTTCACCCTACACGACCACTGTGCATTTCTAGTGGCCATACGGTTAGACTTTTGTGAGTAGTACCTTCACAATATTTGTTCAGAGTGCGACTGATTACAACATAAAAATCCCAGCAATTTGCAACGGCGTACATTTTCCCATAAGGTTTATGCCCGCTCACTTTAAAAGTCGAATTAGAAAGAGGTTTACAATGAAAACACGTCTAAAAACAGGCTCCTAACTGTGTACAGTGGTGTGAAATGCAAATCGAAGTTGTAATCTGGGCTCAACAAAAACACGCAACGGCAACATTCTGATTCCGGCATTGATACTGTTGCTGTTATTTAAACTGAACCCCTCGATGTCATTTTTCACCGATTATGGAATTATTCCGGTCACTTTTGCGTAAAATCCCGGAAAAATTATTTCAACCCGGAACAGTGACCGGACAAAAAACCCTAATCTGTACACAAAACCCTAATCCCTTCAAATCCCTTCTTCTAATCCTTGTTCAGGGATATTTTACTATAGACAATCGGGGTTATAACGTTATGGGATGAATTCCCGTAGTGTTTGGAAAAGCTGTTGGTCTATACGTAATGTTGAATTCCTATAGACATTTGGGTTTTTGAGTTTTTTGTGTGACCTCCTTTCTTTTATTCGTCAGTATGATTTAAATGAATTTTATTGATTTGTTTAGCCATCTTGCATTTATTTTTTATTTATGGACTCCATGGATCCATCGTAAGACTAAAGCAGTGTGAAGTGAGATCCAATCCCAATTAAAACAGGATTTCCCATAGCAGGCCTAGGACTTATGCAACTGTGACAGTAATTAAATTAACTCCTAAAATTCGTTGCTAGGGTACTTTTGTTGTGCTGCATTCTGACCTCTTCTTGTTAGTGGTAAGAAATTGTAAAAATTGGTCGAATGTCTTTGTTTATCATTATTTCCAATTAAGTTTTTAAATTTTGAGAAAAACTAGACTCATTTTAATTTGTAAAATGGTTAGCCGAAATGTGCTGTTCGGAAAACTATTCCGGAAAAAAATCCTCAGCTTTGGGATTTTGTCAGGACTGTCCGCGGTAAGGACTACGAGTAGCAAGACAATTCCTGACGGTGTTTTCGGAGACTGGAAATTCTACACAATCAAGCCCGCAACGTTAGCTGACTTTGAACAAGTAGCAGAGCAAATCCGATCCAATTTCCTTCAAAATGAGATTATGAATACATGTTTAACCTCTGAGGAAGCAAATAAGGAGGACCATGATGACTTGGTTGGAATTGCACTTGGCCACGACCTCAGTTTCATGGTCACCAGAAAGGATTCCTCTCAAGTAAGGATCTGTGTAATACTTTACTCCTTACTAATTCCCAAAAACTAAAATCGCTCTCTTAGACAATTGTAGTGAGCAAACGAAAAAAGTCTTGATCACCGCTCCGCCCGTAGAAAATATGTTTCAAAAAGTTTATAATATTCATTAAACACCGTACAGATGGTCGGCGTTAATCTTGTATTGGACAGCACAAAACCCGGGTACGGATTCACCAACTTTATACCTACGTCTAACAACCTTCGAATATTCATGGAGTTCATTGGTGCTCTTGATGACGCTGCCAGTGAAAATTTCAAACGAAGATTTAAAACAGAGCGATATACAGAAATCTTTATGACGTCCGTCTCTGAAAGTGAAAAAGGGAATGGGATTGCTCAGGAAATCTACAGAAGAGGAATAATATTATTCAAAGCAAACGGGTTTCAGACTGTAAAAGGTGTATTTACGGGTATAAAATCACAAGCAGTTGCATCCAAACTTGGATTTGAAGAGATGGGAAGAATCGTTTACAAGGACTATACGGATAAAAATGGAAACAAAGTTTTTGCTAATGCCGGTGATGATAATTTTGCCTTACTCGCGGCTCGTGCTTTGTAAAACAATACAAATCAAATAATGTGAACGAATTTATATCGATATATTCGTAATAAAATTATGGGTGGTGGCTGTCTAATAAATTCAAGCCAACCTACCTTATTTTGTTCAATTTTTATGGTTACCAACTAAGAATATAAATTTATTACCTTAGTTCTGAAGCAATTTGTAATCCAAATTCACTCTTGAAAGTGTCTAATTGTTCGGTGCTTATATCGTAGGTGAAGTAGATACGTCTTTCCTCAGTAGCACTAAGAACAGGATCAATTTCACAATTTCGGACAGTCGGTCCACTGAATTCGTCTATAACCTTTGCCACTTCTTCTGTCTTCGCTACATCCCTGCAAAAAGCAAGCATTAGTGAAACGTCGGTAAAATTCGTCAAATGACTAAAATACAAACTTGATTGAATGAAAGTCGAACCCGGAAGACGAAATTGTAGCATTAACTAGTCACAATTAATCTCAGGGTTCGTAACTACCCGCTAATTACGTAAAAATACCAGTACGTACAAATACCAGATGGTATTTTACCTGGCAATTACTAGAAAATCGTAATTAAAACGGTAATAGTAATAACGGTAATTCTAAATCGGTTTAATTAGCAGGTATTACCGGTATTTACAAACGTAATTACCGTTAATACCAGTATTTACCACTGTAATTACCGTTAATAGCGCTATTTACCAAGGTAATTACCGTTAATACCGGCATTTACCGAGGTAATTGCCGTTAATACCGAGTGGTAATTACCAATTGGTAATTACGAAGGTAATTACCGACAAACCCTGCTTAGAAAACGCATCTCCATATCGCTTCTAAAGATAAAATAAAGATTGAAGTATATTTTAGGAAATATGAAAATTAAAGTGAAAACTTCGAAAACATACCTTGGAAGGTGTCCCGATTGATTGGAAATATTTTTGTTAGCTCCATAATGCAATAGAAGACTGATTATTGATAGTAGGCCGAGTCTGGAGGCTTCATGGAGTGGAGTCTCACTCGCCATTCCCGGAGTAGAAATATGACAGCCTGCCTCACAAAGCATTGTTGCGACTTCCAAATTGTTACTTGTTTTTCCATTAATGGCTTCGTGCTACATTAAAAAAAATTAACAAACATTTAATTATTTCCACAAATCTGAGCGAGTCGATTAATAGGTTGGATTAAATTGTATTAAAATCTCACCAAAGGAGTCCAACCGGCAAAATCCGTTGCATTAATATTTGCACCTGCTTCAATTAGTTGTTTAACTTTTTCAATTTTTCCTAGCCTTGCAGCGACGTGTAACGATGTTTCTCCTTTAGCGTTTCGTTTTTCTAACGAAGCAGGAGTTGCAGGAGATTCACACGATACGGATGACACAACACTCGAAGCCCGACTTGATGGTGGGGCTGGGGTTGGAGTCATGAATTTAGAAGTCGCAGGATTGGATGAAGATGTTGATGATTTCCTACCCCGAATTTCCCCTGCTTTCCCCTTTGATCGATTCGTGGCTTTCTTGGATTTCGATGAAGGCTGAGCGTCAACATTTCGCTTGACCTCCAGTGATTCAACATGGACTTTTTCCTCTAAATCAACCTTTTCCTGTCTATTTCGATCCGAACCCCTTCGTATAGGCAGAAGAACATGTTTGTCGGGCGTACTATGCGGAGTTAAAATTGGTGGGTAGGAACTCTCATCTTCACGTTCGCTAAAATGTGGTGAGGACGTACGATTGGCCAAAAGTAACTCCTCAGGGATTAGTTCATGTTGAGTTAGATTCGGAGGTGACTGCTCCGGGGAGCCAAGATTGAAAAAATCTGGATTCCCTGATACCTGCCGTACCGGCGAGAGGGTACTTTCTGGAGGAGATGTAATCTTACCGCGTTGTTTTAATTTCTGAGGAGGTAATTTGTTTGAGGAAATAGAAGCAGTACCCTCATACTTCCCTTGGAGATCTTCACACAAGGCATTTTCAAATTTGGTAGCGGGCTTGCTCTTGATTTTCTCTTTTGACAACAAAATTTTAGATTTATTTCTATTCCTGGTGGCCACTCCTCTAGCTTTGGCTTGAGTTGCGGCTTTTGCCCCAATATTTGAATCGGATGTTTTTGGCTTCTGGTCAATTTTTTGCATTGTCATCCCTTTGTCATCGTCATTTTTCTTCTTTTCGGGTGTCGGTGAAAATATATCCGAAACACTTTTAATGTCAACCTCGTCATCGTCACCCGCTGTCTCGTGGGATGTATTGCACGCCCTAACACTATTGGTCACAGCCCTAACTTTAATTCCGTCAGTTTCCAGTAAATTCTCAAATTCCAATAACTTAGTGAGAAGTCCCTTTGAGAATAAGTCAGGAATTGCATGTTTGGCTACTATCTTCTCGTCACAACTTGAACATTTTCCTCCAGTTTTCAAACAGTGATCACAATATTTATGATCGCACTTAGTCAGGAAAAATGTTTCCTCTCGTCTTGGCAGTCTGGAACTATAAAATAACTAATCAGTACCAAATTACATCGGATGAAACAATAATAATTATTGTTTCGATTAGTCAAAAAATTAATAATTATTCTGTAACTTTGATCCCAGGGTACCAGTGTCATAAAGATTCATAAATCTGGAAAGAACCAATCAGAATTCCGAAGAAAATCTGAGCGTTCAAAGTTCAACATGTGACCGTCGTGGGATTTGATTATTTAAAGTTTGCACACAAAGAATTACTCTACGCTAGAGATGCTTCATCAATTTTTTATAATACAAAATAAAATATGATATTGAATTGTCAATTTTAAAACTTACCATTTAACGCATTTTAGAAGTTTGAGTACATCTTCGAGAGCTTGCTTTGTATCCCGAAATTGAAAGTTATTCATGGTCTCACTAGGTCAATTATTCAGTCAAATTATGAGAAATGTAGAATTATTAGTCAAAAGCACTATACTTTCAAAAATTACAATAAGTCACAAAATAAAACTACTTTAGCAAGAATCGGGAAAACGAAATAGACGGACAAGGAAAACTTTCCCGGCAATTCAGACGAGAATATTTCCCGCTACTGACATGAGAATTTCTCATACACTTTCAATGGTCTAGATAGCCAATAATTTCGGGAACTATTATATTGCACGGCAGAAAAGAGGAAATTCACAGCAAAATTCTGCCCAGCTAAAAATTAGAATTGCACGGCAAAATAGAGGAAATTCACAGAAGTTTAAACTTGTATTAGATACAATTATGTTAGGTTGGTCAAGCCCTAGGGGGAGCGGAG
>JAQFYE010002425.1:0-18051 GCA_034694305.1 Protaphorura glebata
CGAAAATACCGGTTTCTGAATACCGGTATTGGATTCACTAATATCCACATCATTTCAGATTTGAGTAACTGTTTCTTTAGAAACTTCGAAGAGTGGACATGGATCTTGAAATTTTGTAGGAGTTGCTGAGATAATTCAATCCAGATCTTTGTAGTTTTGCACATCAATCGCAATGCCTTGAAGTCGTCCAGGTTATATTGGAAACCCAATATGTTGTCACGTACCGGAAAATTTAAGGGCACAATAAAGAAAACATGATTTTGACAAAAATGTAAATTTCGCAAATACTGAAAGTTGGATCCGATTTGACACATTCGGTTTTCTTTGCCGGTTTCGATGAAGATTTAGATATTTTCACGGCGGCTCATCATTGAATCGGCTTTTCTTATTTTCTACGTTACTCCTCAGAAACGGACTGAGTAGAAAGATCTCTCGTTATCCATACAGCTTTGGTCTCAATCTTTCCGCGGCGGTGCAATGTTGTGCGAATAGGATGCTCGTTTAATCTTTGAATAAAACAGTAATTTAATCACTTAGCCCAATATTTCTCTTTCCTGGACAGAAAAGCACAGTTTTAGTACACTTGCACAGTTTTTATTATTCAGCCGGATATTCGGTATCCGGCGACAGGCGGGAGCCGGATATCCGGTATCCAGCCGATGGCCGGATACCATTATCCGGTGCATCCCTATTGTCGAGGTAGCCGGATACCACTTATATTATATATCCGGTTTCAGGACACTGAATGGATTTGATATCCTCGTCGCATTCTGATTTCCACCTGCCATTGCATTGCCAAGATAAAAGAGAATCGTGCGGTGAGCTTTTTAATTTCACAGGAATAGTCTTCTAAGGCAGAAATAACAGATCATCCTTTAACTTACCAAAAATAAGCAATTTTCTCTACAGGTTTCAATTTCAATGTACATCAACTAATGAAATTATTGTGAAAATGGTAAAAATTGTTGTTTTATTCTCTTCAGACATTCTGAGCTGTAAACAAGTCACATGATCCTCGACACTCATTCTTTTATAAAAATGCACACATCATTCCTACACATAAAAATCAATAAATAAAAACGTTGACGGAGAGAAAAAGTATGAATATGTAAAGGATTGAGTTCATGTTGGAGATCAGAAGAGATGTGGCGCTGATGGCTTCTGTCGTACTAAAACTGTCGACGATGTGAATCTTCCAGCCCATATTTGGACTTACGTAGGACCCATAGTACACGACATCAGGCCATGAGCTATTAGGACTCACTTCTAGAATCGCCGGTTCTGACGAATTCTCACAACGAAGTGTTAAACTATTCCGATATTTTTCAAATGTCACGAAACTGTCATCAATTCTTCGATCGTGTTTTTTGTGCTGCCAAAGACACAATCGTCCAGAGGCAGTCGGGCGGGCCTGCCCTCTGCGTGTCCTCTCAATCCCCGCCAGAATCAGAGATGTTGCTGAGTTCGGCTAAAATTCAAACATTTTTTAGAATTTTAAACGTCAACCTGGATTGAATTAGGAAACCTTCGAAATAAGGCAATCAATGCTGACTTACACCGGTACTGATAACAAATGGATGATATCCTTGAACGTTTTGAGGACTATTCCCGCCTTCCACACAAATTTTTAGTTTAATGTATGCCCAGTTGATAATAGGATTATTATTTATTCTATACCTACCTTCCACACGGAAAGAATATGTCAGGCCTCTCTGCATAAATAATACCGGGGCCAAGTAGCCGTGAATATACCAGCTGAGACCAGGGGAAGCCAATCCTAGGAATCAACCATGCTGGCGATTAGTAGATTGCAAATTACCTAGTAAAGCTCTCACTTGACCCGACAAATCGGGTCAAGCAAGAGAGGCTCAGATTCAGATATTTGATCTGTTCTTCTCGGACTAGTTTAAAATTAGTGACCCGATTCTAAGAATATTTGTCAGATTAATATGTGACAGCTTGTGCTGTTTGTTGAAGTCATCTGTGCTGGAACACTTATTCGGAGTGAGAGTACAGATGAGATCAGATACGCAAATAAATAAATTATTTTATCTGGTGTAGAAAATATTAGCCAATCAATTACCAGTAAGTCCTTCGTAACCCCTTGCGCCACCTGACGGGCCCAATCTTGCATTGAATACTCTTAATTTCCCATCAACAATTTTGACTTCTCCCCAAGGTTTTCTAAGAGGGGAAAGTGCAAGAAAAAGTTTAATGATTTGTTTAAGATTTTGTATGAAAATAAAATGTGAAAAACTAAACTGTACTTACACTTTATTTTGTTTTTGAACAACGAAAGGGCGGCATTCCACTTCGACTTGACTCAAATTCATTCTCTTCTCATATTTGTTGTAAATCCGATGAAATCCAAATTGGCTGGCTGTCTCATTGATGATTTTCCCAATGGCGTAGACAACGTTCACTTCTTTCCCATATTCCTTGTCATTCGGTTCAGAAATTGTAAGTTGTCGACGGAATTTGATCGTCGTAATTTGTTTGACTCGTCTTGCCTCCAACAACTGGACTGAATCTGACTTCCCTATTAGTGTGTCTGGACACACTCCATGTATTGTCGTTTCCAGGACTTTTGTGCACTGGAAAAGGAAACGAAGATCAAAAAATTACGTTCTGGCAAAAAATGATGTAAAAATAGCGAAAAGTTCTATAGATTTAATATTCGCCAAACTGTCGGACAATCATCCAAGTGCAATCGTTCAAATGTAATTCAAGGATTCATAAATTAATTTCGGACTTACGACAGCCTTCGCATCAATATTAAAATCTTGAGCCATTCCTTGTCCATTTTTACTAATCCATCCAATCGCTACATCTGCGCCAATCATTTGAGCAGTGGAATTGCTCCCACTTAATCCAAATCCAACCCATTCATCTTCAGCCATTAGTCCAATTAATTCAAATGTAATCGTCTGACCCGTCACGTCCCAACTCACTTGGAGGTCAGAGTGGAGCTGTTCACAATTAGGTAGACTTCGGTCGGCTTTCTGTAATGCAAAATTCATTGAATCGGTTTTTATAAATATTTAAAAACTTTCGAACTCAAGAATAGTTCAATTCACCTCGATGTCTGAGAGATTGGGTGGAACGTTGACGTCACTTGGAACAGTCACATATCCCAAGGCTTTGTCCAATGTCTTATCGTACACGGCCAACCAATCAATTGATTCGATTGTCAAATCACCAGGAAGAGTAAGAACCACATCTTCATTATTGTATCGACGAATTGGTTCTAAACTGGGAGAAACATTCAATATATTGTACCAGCGGATCATTTGAGTCGAAACATTTGACTTGAGTAACTTACTATCCATTTTCATCAGCTATTAATGTATGTCCCCTCGGAGATGGTGAATGCCCTTTTCCGACCCAGAAATATACCTCTGCAAAATTCAAGTTCAAATTAATTAACGATAAAAAATTAATCAGAGCAGTTGACGGAAAATCACCAACCATTTCCATCATCAAAATGTAAAGAAAACCCGCGGAGCTCAAATCTTTTTGAATCCAAAATGTGAACGCCTTCTGAGCTAAGGTCATCCGATCGGGATGTAAATGGACCCAAGGATTGTTTCTCTGGCGGTTGGAACCCATCCGGAATGGTAACATCGCCGAAGGTTTCCTGAATAAATTATAATTCGACGTGTAAGTCAATTATATTTCCAAGGCACTACTACTTTAAATGAAAATCATACCAGTCTTGTGAGGTCAAAGACAGCAAACCAACTGATTTCAGCGATTCTTTTCCCGTCAGGGAGTGTCAGCACAATATTCGCGTCTTCGTACTTCTCTAAGATGTTAGTTCTGAAATTAAGTTTGACAATGAATTAGCCGAATTCTAACATTAGAAATACCAATGGCAAGAATTTCAAAACGTTGTACGGCTAATAGGCGTAATCTTCAAGTTCCGAATGAAATGACAACAAATTATTGGATTTAATGATATCGAGATACATCTTACAGTTTAACAAGGAAACCTCAAAAAATTCGACAAGCATTTTCTATCTCGCTCAATACATATTATTATGTATTGCCCGAGCGGCATTGAAATTTAGATCACCCTGTTCTAAAAAATTTCTTAGAATTACATACCTTCCCCACTGGTCAGGAACTATGAAACCTTGACTACTCGGACTTCCACCTTGCCCGGCCCAAAAAAATGCATCTTTTCCGAGTCCATCATAATTGAAATTTTGAAGGAGGAGACTTGTTTCATTGACCGCAAATACTTCTCCACCTACACCATGATGGTACACATTCAGGATCCCAATCGGAGATCCCACATACTTCCCTTCAACTCCTGCCGGTTTAAAATAAACAAAATTACACCTGTGTTTAATTAAATATACAGACATAAAATTATAATATTTTGTTCACTTAACCTGGTAGAATTGAATATGTGAGAAGGCATGCGGTGAGTAATTTAAAATATGTGGAAGAGAGAGTAGTTGTCCTCTTTCGTCCCATGTTGTTATGGAGTGAAGAGTGAATGTCTTGTCATGGTTCTTAGCGCTTACCTCCAATCTACTCACCTGTTTCTACCTCCTCAAATCACAAGGGGAAAATTTCCCGTGATTTGCTCATTAATTATTAAATAATATAAATATTCACATTAATTTACGTTCATCCGTCATCGTGGTCGTAACATATGGTCAAACATAGCTTTTCCTAAATGGTTGGATTCCTATTCATTTGGCCTGAGAAAGGTACCAGCAGTAATATAAAGTCACCTCATTGTCAGTCCGAAGGAATCGAACCCCGATTCGGCCTGGGGACCAAATCGATCTGAATTATGAGGATGCACACCATTGACACCATTTGCCAATAAAATCCATGACCTAAGGATTCTGCCCAACGGCAATATCAAGTTACCCCGGCTTTTGCAGTGAAAGGAAATTGGACTTCTCCCTATGTCTCGCCTAGATGGACCCACCTGGTTCGTTCTCGAACCACGGGTCCTCTAGTTAACAATGTTAATCATTACAATAGGTTTAAAGTTACACCGAAAATGGATAGTTACAGACGTTCCCTTGTGAGACTCAATTTTCTCAAACATATTTTTTCCTTTAAAGTTTAACTACCCACCCTCGCACCACCTCACCCTCTAAACAACTTTACCTTTCATTCCGTTCCATCCAATTCTCTTAAAATAAATCCTAACATTTGAACAATCCAGAAGATATAAGGGACAACAAATGCTACTGAACATAACAACCTTTCTCAATGGAAATTCTTTCTCAGGTATTCTTATTCTGGTATGCAGAGCAAAACAACTCCATAGGACACGACACGGACATCTAAGCACGACGGGAAGGAAGGAATTTAGAATTCATTTGACGCAACATCCAAAACATTCAATTCTTATGTTGCGTTGTCTTGTCACAAATGTCAAATGTCTTAGAGGAAAAATGAGACAAAGAGTAAATAATTAAGAAGAATTAAGAAGAAGTGACAAATAATTTAGTTGAGAATACAGAAAATAAATTAACATTCGGCGTATATCATTGCTTCCCAGTTCTCCCAAAAGAAATCAATCCTCAGAAGAATTCTGAACGGAATATTTCCAAAATATTTGCAAATAGACACTAAATCCATTTAAATTATGAACAAAATGCAGCGATAAACGGATTCATAACCAATTTAAATATTAAGAATTAGGCAGGAGGATTTCGTCAATAAGAATTTTTTTTTGGTTTCAGCATGCATGTGTGCAATTTTCTAATTAATGACAAAAGACAGTGCTGTCAATTTGAAATCCGACTAGAATATTGGAATTTGAACATGAATTGAAAAGATAATTTGCGGTAGCGAGTTGAATGGAATAACAATGTTAAACTTAACAGATGTGAATTTTTTAAAAGCATTTATCAGTACTCCAATTGAGCATATTTCGGGTTTACTCTAGTGATATTTCGGAACGATTCTTGATTTGTTGTCCGTCGTTTCGAAAACTTACTTCTGCCTTCATCAGGGACTTAATAAGTCATACAGAAAATTAGGACTCAAAACTGTGAAATTGACAGATATTTCCATATCCATGAAGTATCTTAAGTCAAAGTCCAGACGAGATGTGTTTTTGGATTTCTTCAATTCCATGACGAAGAATCTATAATTTTATTTGCTTCCTGGTTGCAAAGCAGATAAATTGGATCATTAGTGCCAGCCAAATTGGTTATTCACCAAACTATTAAATTATATTTTAAATTTCAGACTACTAATCCAGCTTTATACCACCGTCCAAAATGGTGGTTCTAATACGTTTACAAGCAAGTATGAACTGCGGAGCATGATTCAACCGGCTAGACAAAAGTTTTATTATGCAGTTCGACTTGGTTCGAATAAATATTTACCTTCGTTATTGTTGATCATTAACATTTCGTTCTACCCTCAGTAGCCTAATCTGAGTAATATTTAGTAGAATTTAGCTGAGAAGACTTAGATTATTACATTGCAGAGATCTATCTTGGTTTGATAACCAATAGCAAGATAAATCCAACCAATATTTTACTACAGATTGTTAGTGTCTCTTTCTTCTGCAATTCGCATAAGTTGGGCGTTGTAAGGGTATGTATTTGGAACCATGTACTTCTTGGCTATAAAATTATGAACATAGTCTATAAATGCTTTTGTCCATACTTTTTGGCATTTGATAATTATAAGGAATTATCAATAAAATTCAGAACAAAAGAGCTACATGGAGAATATAAATAACAGGATATCCTAATGCTAGTTATAAAATATGTAACCCCTTTGTTAATATTATTCATTACTGAAAGATTTCGGAATAATAAACATTAACCTTACGGGGAGAGGCAAACCGCATCAATCAAAGTGCATAGACTTCAAAAACAAACAGAGCGAGGCATATGAATTCACTTCAAGCATGAGATAAATGTGATGCTCTGGGTGTACACAGGGTGATTCATAGCACCACGTGTTGTGAAGTTTAATTTCTCTTCGTAGCGGTGGCATAGGAAATCATTAGAAAATAGGAAGGAATTCGGAGCTCAAGAAATAAAGATTTCTTAATTGGTGTGTGTCTTGAAAGCATGGTTTTAGCCAATTTGAACGGGTTCTTCTGCAGTGGGTTTTCCCTACTATTACTTTTTCCTACTTCATGACAAAAATTGAAAACAATTCTGTTTCAAAAAATATGATCGATGTTTCATCCGGCCTCATGGAGATAACAATATTTTTAAATTTAAGCCGTCTATTGTTGTTCGGACTTATAATTCCTTTGACTCACCCTGTGCAGAAAGACGAGAAGCTATTTTTGCTTCAGATCGCACGCACTAAGGTAAGGTTGACACTTGACACTGCTTAATATTATAATACTCACCTCTAGTTTGTAGTTCAGTATACATTTTTCAACCAAATTGTATCAAGGTCCAAACATAACAGTCACTTTGTAAATTCTACGAACAATGCATACATTATAGTACATTTTGGCTATCTTCCCACATCGCACCAGCTTGACCGCTGACCCAAAATTCAATCGTGAACTTTATTCATATTCGACTAAAGTGCATCAGCAATAAAAACGGCAAATCATGTCGCCAAAAAATTAAGCAGAAACAAAAGACGCGTAAAAATGATTGGCCGGGACACAAATATTGCAATAAATAATATTATCATCACATGGTTTCAGTGTCAAAGTTCGAGGTTCATAGAGTACTCTGTCAGTAAAATCGATCAATAATGTACTATTTAATTAGATGATAACATGTCACATTATTTTTGCATAACGTGGTTCAGTCATGGACTCATGGATAGATAAACTGTGATCTGCGATTTTACAAGGTGTGCAAGTAGTTACGTCCGTAAGTTGTCGAAGCGATATAACCGGCAGTTAGAATTCCAGCGTTTTTGCCGTACAATTCCAGTTTCTGTCAATTGAGTTACGTATTATCTAACGTAATCTTTGACCCATACCTGTAATACTTTATCAATTGCTATGATGAGTGAAAAATCTCATATTAAGCTATCAAAGGTTTTTCCAATCTCCGCACACGTACATTTTAACAATTATGACCCGTGCTTTCGTTGATGTGCAAAAAACTGAACCTTACGTAAAGTAATATAAAACGAGTTTTGACCATGTGCAAGTAATTAAATTGTTCATTCAGTCAATAGGACAATAGGAGTGAAGTGTCCGATTTATATAACTTGGTGGCATTTTGTGTGCATTTTGTATTCCAATTGTGAACTGAACTGATTGAATTGAAATTGAATAGTTTACAGAATCATAATGGTGCAGGTGAAAACAATATTGGCATTACTTGCCGTGGCTGCAGCATATTATTTTTATAAGGGTTCCTCAAAAGTAAAGAAACCCGACAGCCCTGTTGTTAAAACATTGACTGGATCCCTGAAGGGAATCATTGGCGTGTCCAGAGAAGGACGCCAATTTTATGAGTACTTGGGGATTCCATACGCAAAACCGCCCATCGGAGAACTTCGATTTGAGGTAATACCAATTCTGTTCTAGATTTTTGATTCTGTGAGATTTTACTCAAATCGGGAGTTAAACTTGGCATCGACCTCGAAGTACATAGGTTAAACGTAGTGGATATAACACAGGATCAAAACCAAAAGGGTCGGCTAAGGTCACCACACAGTAGGATGGCCATGAACCAATGCATATGTGCAAATTAAGAGCTTTTAATTTTTACTAGACGCCGCAACCTGTGGAGAAATGGACAAAAATACGAGACGCAAGCAGGTATCGGTCTGAGTGCATGCAAATAGATGTTTTAAAGAAAAGAATTATAGGAGATGAAGACTGCCTATTTTTGAATGTGTACACCCCCAAGGTAAACCAACATCGTTTGTTTTTCTAATTTCGCAAATATGTGGCCACTTTCAGGAAAAGTATCTAGAGTAAAAGATTTTTGTAATGTTCACAGTTGCACACAGGTAACAGACTCTTACCTGTCATGGTATGGATACATGGAGGCATGTTTGTTTATGGGTCAAGTGATTTGTACAGACCTGAGTATTTCATGGATCACGACATTGTTCTAGTCACAATCAACTACAGGCTTGGATCATTAGGTAAATTGCAAACAATATTCGGCTGACCGCATGCGCATGGTCACAACTTCAGTATTCATTCCAATTCCAATCAAAGTAATAATAGCTTAGCAAATGTATATCTCATTGTTTGTATATGTCCATTTGAAGGCTTCCTTAATGCCGGTGACACCAACGCTCGAGGGAACCAGGGTTTAAGAGATCAAAATATGGCGTTAAAATGGGTTCAAGCCAATATTAAAAAGTTTGGAGGGGATCCAAAACAAGTCACGATATTTGGCGAAAGTGCAGGTGGTGCCTCAGTCCATCACCAAATTCTATCTCCACTTTCTAAAGGTATCAGACCGGAACCACTCAATGCCAATTATGGCCTAATTATTCGTTAAAATAAATTTTATGAATTTTGCCACAAAAGGATTGTTCCAGAAGGCTATTTCTCAAAGTGGTACAGCTGTTGCAAGTTGGTCCACTCGCACCAATCCTGTTGAGCAGACCAAAAAGTTTAGCGAAAGCTTAGGTTGTCCAACAAAAGATTCAAAAACAATGGTGCAATGCTTGCGAGAATTGGATGCTGCAAAAATCCTGGAAGCCAGTTTTGATGATCTACAGGTAATTTTTTATTAAATTCAATGGTCTTTCAATCGATCGTATCACAAATATTGTTTTACCACGACAATTTACAGAATGACCTTCGTGACCCGATCTCAATTTTTAACCCGAGTATTGAACAAGTTAAAGATGGACAGGCGTTCCTCACAGAACATCCGTCCGAGTTAATCCGGAAAGGAAACTTTAATAAAGTGCCTTGGTTAACAGGAGTTACATCACAAGAAGGGCTCTTGACTACTACTCGTGAGTTTTCTTTAAAAAATAACCGTACGTTTTCACTTGGAAAAAACATAAAAATCGTAAATGCACTTTTCCAATTTCTCAGCCTTCCTCCGAGATTCCAAATTTAAGGAGATATATGACAACTTTGACATCCACATGCCACACTTGTTCTGGCACACTGGACCGGAAAACCGGGAAGGCTTCCAAAAAATTAAAGATTTCTATCTGAGGGAAGGAAACATTGATCCGGATAGCAAATTTCAAAATTGGACAGATATTTATACCGATTATTTGTTTGCGGAACCTGCACAACGAGCAATCAGTGCACAATCCGAACATGCCCCGGTCTACGCTTACTATTACAGTTATGAAGGAGAATTCTCTTTGGCCAATATATTCTTGGCCATATCTGGGAAATATCCTCTGTTACTGGAGTTCATGTATTTCTCTATTCCTCGGTGGTTTAACAAAACGTTCCTCGGGATTGAACCAGTCCACATGGGTAAGGGTACCGAATAAGAAATTATGATTGCCGATTGGATTAGATTATGAAGTTCTGTAACAATTCTGACGAGCCAGAAAATAATTTACTGCACTGCAGTAAACCGATTATTAGAAAATGAGACCGCACAGTCCTCACTCCAAAAAGTACGCCTTTGGGTTCGGCTGCATTTATGATATACTGAACCCTGACTTCCTAAACAACTTTTGTCAAGGTACTACCTCGAAAAGTGTAATCGCTGTGCCGCTGGAAATACGTCGGTCAGAATTCTCCGGGTATGGCCTTTACAAAAATTGTTGAGGAGGTCAAGGGCTACAACATATCAGAAATTCAACCAAGTTCAACCGCTTACTTAATTCCGGAAGGCCGCGTGCGGTGATCTTTGGCCGAACTAAATAGACGGTGATCTTTTGACTACTTCGCTTGTGCCTGCTACCTACATATATAAATATATTAAACAGTGATAATTTTGACTAGGTGCCTGTCATTTTGATGAAGTGGCCTTACTTTTCCCATTCAGTTTGTTGGGTACGAATATAAGCCCTTTTGACAAAGATTATAACTTGTCACAAAGCATGGTCAAGTCATGGGTTGATTTTGCAAGTGACCCGTTATCGTGAGTACTTCAGCTATTAATTATGCTTTGATATTATTTACCCAAACAACATCATGATGTACACAATTTTACAAGTCATCATATTTGTCTATTGTTTCATTATAGGAAACCTCCACAATTTGATGGAATACCTTGGCCGAAAGCTAATTCCAAAGATGGCAAGCCTTTGCAATATATGCACATTGGTATTAAATCCAAATTAATTGATGAACCAAATGCAGACAGAAATAAGTTCTTGAAAAATTTGAACCTGTGATATTATTAACGTACGTAAGACGTATTAAGAGTATTAATAAATAAATGGTCGTTTGATTTTTACGTATACTTAGAAGTGTACACAGACTTTCTTTACGACACGCAATTGCTAGATGACAGGAATTTTTCAGTTTCCATCCATCGAAGAAAACCAACCGAAACAAATGTTCACCTGCGGATTTCTAACCCGTATTTTAAGGTGATTTAATTGTGAGTAAACTTGAGCGTTCTTATTTTTGAGTCTATTTCCTGCCTACAATTGAAATTCCTAGAATTCCGTTATTACAATTCCTCTCCTGACTTCGAAACGTGCTAATTTCGGAACACCTTCTAGGTTAACTTGGAACTTAGAAGTTTAGAAAAAAAACTTGGGACACAGCGCTTAGCGATTAACAGTGCAAAAATTAAAGTTTCTAGAGTCCAGGCACCCTGGCCAGTAAGTTAAACTTGTCAACGCCAAGTACGTAAACCAGGATGAGTTTGATAACAAAGAAATACAACATTAATTCAAATAATAATTACACCTTTAATATGTTTTTAGAAAACGGACGTTCCATTGAATAATTAGCGTTTAATGTACAATATGAGGAAATACACATGTTAATTGATATTCGTCAAAAATCAGCATGAAACATTGTTCTGTACCAAACTTCCTTCTGACAGAATGAATTGCTTACAATTTAAGTCAACCTAGGTGTCATTGTGAAGGAAAACCTCTTCACAGCAACCATAACCATAACTGGAAGCCCAAGTCCGTAGGAATGAAACAAAATCTACACAGCGAAATGATAAGGGGGTACCGGTTCTACTACGCTAGAACCGGACGGTCTGATAAAGATCAATGTTGTCAGAATTTTAATTTGTCAATTTTGTTTTTTTCAACGAATAGACGAAGAGAGTACGAAACCAATTCTTAGAACATAGAATAGTTTTTTTTACATGACTGACTTCTGAAAAACGTTCGCAGTCGCACAATAATACAACTATTTCCTGACTCACGCTCAGTGCTCATTGCGGAATTGGCGTGCAAGAATGGGCCAGAATCATAGACTTTCTAGTAAAACTTCTAGCGCACTTCGTACAACTATAAGGCCTCTCCCCGGTGTGAGTGCTTATATGCGCTTTCAAATGTCCAAAAAGTTTGAATTGTTTGCAACAAAATTCACACGTATGCGGTTTGTCATCTGTGTGAACTAATGTATGACCTTTTAACCTACTACTGCTCGTAAAGCTCCTTTTACAAACGTCACATCTGTATAAGTTCAGTCCAGTATGGCTACGCAAATGTGCGTTATAACGTGAATTGGAGCTAAATGCGCGGTCACAAGACTTACACTTGTATGGCTTTTCATTTGTATGAATTCTTGAATGACTTTTTAAGCTGGATTGATATATAAATATTGCGGAGCACTGGTCACATTTGTATGGTTTTTCTCCTACATGCATACGAAGATGTGTCTGCCAATTTGCCCTTTGAGAAAATCGTTTATGACACATGTCACATTGGTATGGTTTGTCCCCTGTGTGAAGACGCGAGTGGATTTTCAACGCGCAACCGTCCGTAAATTCTTTCTGACAGACGTCACATTTGTACGGTTTTTCCCTGATATGACTGCGCAAGTGTGTATTACGGCTTGAATTGAAGCTAAATGCCTGATCACAGAGCATACAGTTGAATGGCTTCTCATTTGTATGGACTCTTGAATGACTTTTTAAACTGGATTTATTAATGAATTTTGCGGAGCACTGATCACATTTGTAAGGTTTTTCTCCTATATGCACTTGAAGATGTGTCTTCCAGTTTGAGCGTTGTGAAAATTGTTTCTCACAAATATCACATTTGAACGGCATTTCGCCGGTATGTAGCCGTGTGTGCACTTTTAGTCCATTGCTGCTCTTAAAACACTTACCACATGTTTTACATCCAATTGTCTTCACTGTATGAGTTCGCACATGCCTTTTAAGGTAAGGTAAAAATGAAAAGGTTTTGCCACATAAATCGCATTTGTACGAGTCGTCATTGGAGTGAATGACTGAATGAGCCTGTAGTCCAAACAAATGGACGAAGGATTTGTCACATTTTTCACACGCGTACGGCCTCTCTCCAGTGTGTGTACGCATGTGTGATTTTAATTCGTCAGTTCTACCAAAACGTTTTGAGCAAAAACCACATGGATAAGGTTTCTCTTTTGTGTGAGTTCCGATATGCCGTAGTAAGTGGGTTTTTTCGTGGAAGCTTCTATCACATAGTTTGCAACAATGTCTCTTCTTGGATGTCTGATGCGAACTCATGTGACGGCTTAGAAGCGAGGCATTCATACAGATTTTATTGCACTTCGAACAACAATATACCCACGAAATTGCCTTATTCCTACATTATTAAAAGAAACCAAATTATTCCCAATCATTATTTCCGAACCAACGCAACGTTAAAATAAGAAAACCTAAGTCATCAAATGGAAATATGTGCATGGCCCGCTGGAATTTCCTGAATTATTATTGTACATATGTTATAACAATCATTGTTATATCACAACATCCAATCAATCAATCAATCGCGTTTATTAGCCCGTGGACGCTGTAAATTAAGGGCTTAAAAAATCCTCCCCGTCCGTGCGTCTGTCCGTCTGTCACGCGCTCCTCTCTGCTGTCACAGCTGCCACACTGAATCTACCGTTCTTCACCTATTGAACGCAATCGGCAGCACCTCAAAATCCTATATTACTCGGACCTTTCATATTACACCACCGCCTTCTGTTCTTCGTTATTATATAGGCATAGAAATTCGAAGCACGAGACATGGTTCTCACGTGCAGCATTTCGAACAGCGTTTATATTTCAATCAATGCAAGTCCACTGTCCACCTGATCGCTCAAGGTTATACGGAACTGCAGCTAGTCGGGCATATACCTAACATCATACAATCGACTTTCTCCAAACCGATTTTTTTTTACAAAATTGCATAAAAATATTGCAAATGACGTGGCATCGGCAGATTTTTCGAAAAAAATTATTTTGGGCGCATTTATGTCAAAATACGTTTGAAAAATCCATTTTTTCATGCTGATTTTTACTTAAAGCTCGTTAGCGCCGCTATACGCAACGGGATATTCCAACGAAGTAGCTCCCCAGATCCTTCATAGGATTCTCTACAAAATGCATATCTCACATTTTGTCCGACTCACCCTGATTGTCCTGGCCACGGGGGGAGGGGCAAAGGTTACGTGCCACCCTGTAGTATTGTTCAAATTTTGGAATTCAGGGGGAAGAAACTGTCGAATGACACCGCAAACTGCTAATAGTCAGAGTATGCCAGTCAATTTGGCTGTATTTTTGACATGTTTATGTTATAGTCTTTGGTCCGCTGAACATCATTTTTGAAGGTTGGACCCGAAAAATTCGCACCATCTCTAAAAATGCACAGGAGGCAGTGCTACGCCCATTCACCAGGTCAAGTTCTATAACATATTCAAAATCCAGCCAAATCTGAGTGGCATACTTTGACCTGATAGCTGTGTACGGTGTCATACTCTTGACTGACGTAGAAAACTGAGGAAAATAGGTGCTAACAGTCCCACCCAGCTTATAGTTTTATTGTCCAAATTCTTTAAAAATCAGTTTAAGAATTTTGTCACGGCACAGTAATAATGATAGACTTGTTCATTGAGATGGGACTCAGATTTCCACATTCATCCCCGGAACAACTTTTGTGCAGGTTCGACCCAGACAAGTTCAACCGTTTGACAACTAGAAACACAATAGGCTAAATACCTCTTCTGACGTACGGATTCCTATGTAGTCACTATGTGGATTTGCCCTTGCGTATTTCTATTGGACGAACGGTTGAACTTTTCAGGTAATACTTTCGCAAAAGTTGCTCATGAGTGGTCGGGCGGGGGAATCCACGATATTAAATATTCAGCAAAATTCAGCAGACCATAAATTCTCATTTGATGACTTCGGTATTCTTTAACTCATTGGGCGGAAGACCACTATTTGACTTACTTTCTAGTTGCAATTATGGCTAGAGTTTTCGCAGATAATCTGTTTAAAGTAACACAGATTCGGACACCTTGGTGGAGTTTCCCGTCAGAATTATGATGGTTAAGCAGATGTGCCATCGTATTAATAAGGCAACCAATTCACCAAAGACATGCACACAAGAGATAGCAGTATTTTGATTTTAGTATAACGTGTAAAATGTTTTCAGACAAAAAGTGATTTCGTATATTCGCTCCATCGTAATTAATTAACGTCAATAGCTCAATTTTGCACAGAACTAGTATATTCGTTGAATGGAATGTTAAAAAACAGTTGAGTATTTACTTTTTTGATTTAGGCAGTTTTATTTGAAATTTTTCCATATTTATAGTTTGGTGTTTACTCTTCACTTAGACAAAATGGAATGTCTCGCACCTGTTTTGTATTCGTTCTTAAACTATTGCGTGTCTCTAAACCCTTACACATGCCCTTGATATTTTCAGAGCAGATAGAACGAACCTTCGGGCTAAAGTGACAGGTGTTGTATTGCCCTGCATGATTTCATAATGTATGGACGAGTTTTCGGCCAAGTGGACCAACTATATTTCTACTGGTACTGGTACTGGTAGCTTTTAAGAAATAACTGCCGTGATTTTCGAACTGAACTGTTTTGTGAATCGTTTTGGATCCAGTCGTCAGAATTAGCTGTCGGTCGTTTATTCCCACAGAAACTACTTTTTTCTTAAATTCAGAACCATACTAAAATAAGTTTAGTTCAGAAGTCTCCTAATCTCCCATCGGTTAATTAATCTCTTTAAAAAAATCAATTCTTTCATTCAAATCTATTTTTTCTTGTATTTTAAGAACTGTCCACTTTCACAATCAAGCCGTTCGGTCGATGCGAAAAAACTCTCGTGGGGCAAACTCCCCAGTGCTATAATGTATAGCGCATGACGTCAGTCGGGAAGGTCATTGTGTACGCTTGGCATTGACGAACTGCTTCAGATCAAAATGCCCCGAGATCCTTTAATTTAAATATTTCTTGGTTCGACCAGCGGGAAAGTTGGAGAGAATTTAATTTGCAACAATTTCGTAATATGCCGAAATATTTGCCTAACGTATTGAAAGTTCCCATTATAATTGAAATTGTGTAGTTAATAATTCTTTTAGAGCCGAGTCAAAATGACAAAATGAACAAAGGCAAACCAGTCTGATTTGATTGAAAACCAAAGAGCCCAAATTTATTATTTTTAAATACCCTAGTCTCCACAATTCTTCCGATTCCTGATCCTAGTATTACACAGCGGACAATGTATAATCCGTTCCGCACACGGTATGCAAACGACTTGATGGTCACACGGAATGAGTGTTATTGCTCTGTACGCATCTAGAGAGGGAATTTAAATTCAGCTGATTAAAATCCAAATCAACTACTGTAGTTTCAATAAAAATCTCACCTTTCCGTTTACAATGAAGGCAAGGATAGTGTGGACTATCCATATTATGTCCACACATAGCCTTATTCACTAAATCCAATTGCAATTCCAGCGCTTGTTTACATTGTCTCAATAAATTCAGACTACTGTATGTTAGATCTTGCCGTTGCAACATGAACTGCATTAGAGTTCCACTAAGCGACTGTGCTGGGAGGGGTGTCATCACGGGAGGTGGCAAAGGTGTAGGCTCTACTCCATTCATATTGTTGAAGAAAAATTGTACCTGAAGATTACAGACATAAGTTAGTAAAAGTCGGACATGGCTTTAAATAAAAAGGTTTAGTCCATCCAATCAGATCAAATAATTTTATTTCAGGGTTGCTCACGGATTTAATATCAGATCAGACGAGGCGCAAACCATATATTATCTGACCTAGTGTTTATATTACCTTAAATTTAATCCGATATGATTGACAGACATCTCATCCGATGCCAGATTAGATGTCATACGCGATAATTGGAATATCCGACCAGAACTTCGAATATTAGGATCATTCTCATCATTCATCGAATTTGTATTATTAAGAGAAATGCCCAATTTATTTCGCATACTGTCGGTCTCTCTCCAAAAAGGGGCTGAGAAGTCCACGTAGCGAATAGAATTATACACCACACACCTCATCCTTTCCTGCAGACTTTTACCCCTACCTTCCGGTACTCCCTCCGCTCATCGTTTCAAGAGATTAATTTGTGCCCACTTTCAAAATAAATGTTAAAAGTTCTTAAATGGCCGTCATATGCCCCGCCCGCTTTTAAAAAAAAGTTGAAATCACTAAAATTGAACAAACAAACCGTCAGTACCATTCAATAAATACCAATTGCAGATTCGGAAATATTTTGGTCCAGTGAAATTAACACGCTAGCCCTTCTTAGACAGAAGCATCAAGAAACTCTTGATATTCCACATAGAAGCCGCCCCGTGGCGGAAATTCATTTATCATATTTGTCTAAAACAGTTGGAAGTAATCGATACAATATTAAATCAATTATTAAAATAATTATTTGTATAAACAATGGAGTTGGAAAATTATGATTAAACATGCTAACGTATTTCTGCACTTTTCTTATATTGTAATTCAAATTTTCGGTTCGGTTTCGTTTGCAATATTTTAAATAAGTGGGCATAGCGTATGGCGGCCATTTTTAGAATTTCTTAACATTTATTTCGAGTTCCCATTCTTGATATAGTGGGTATTGATGGTACGTTTCAATTCTAGTGACATTAACTTTTTTTTAAAAAGTGAGTGTGGCATATGGCGGCCATTTCTAGAATTTTTTGACATTTATTTGGAGTTCTTCGTAATTGATATAGTGGGTATTGA